>JAJIBD010026815.1:0-63406 GCA_021461705.1 Cryptotis parvus
TTTAACATAGCAATATACATACGTATTTCAATTCGCAGGCGTGAAGGGTACATTTGTGTTCATTATCCATTAATTACTCTTTCAACTTTTCTTTTAGGTTTAAAGTTTTCCAAATAAAATTTTCTTAAGATGGGGAGGGCTGCTAGATCTCGGGGCCAACCTGTCTGACATTCCATGGAGAAGGTGGCTGCTATGCGGGAGACTCACAAGTGCCGTAACTGGCTTCTTGAGGTACCCAGTCAAAGAGTTGGGCATTTTCTGGGTCTATTCTCACTTTGAAGGGTAAAATTATGTCATGGAGGGGCTGAACACATAGCTCAGAGCACTGAGCACATCTTTTGCATGCAGAAATACCCTCAATTCAGGCAACACAGAGTTCCTCGGGAGCAACGTCCAGACACAGAGCTGAGAGTAACCCCTGAGAACTGCCAGGGAGCCCAGCAAACAGACAAGAGCAACAAAAAGATGGGCAGAAGAAGCAGTGGGGATTAAGGCTCTGACCTAGCATGCAGTCTATCACTCTATCACTGCCAATTCCTTTAGTCTCCTGACCACTAGCCAGGAGCAAAGCCCTACAACAGCAGGTGTGGCTCCAACCTCCCTCTCCAACCCCATAAAAAGGAAGTAGTTGAGGGGATAGAGAGAATTTAATAAGTAGAGCACAGCATACATTGTGTGGGGGAGCCCAAGCTTGATGCTTGGCATAGAACTAGGAATCACCTGGACAGGAAGGGAGGGAGGGAGGGAGGGAGGGGGGGAGGGAGGGAGGTAGTAAAAGAAGGAAGGCATGAAAGAAGGAAGGCAGGAAAGAAGGAAGGAAGGAAGGCAGGAAGGAAGGAAGGTGGGAAGGAAGGAAGGAAGGAAGGAAGGAAGGAAGGAAGGAAGGAAGAAAAAGAAGGAAGGAAGGAATGGAGGGGAGGAAGGGAGGGAGGGAGGAAAAAAAGGAACAGAGGGAGGGAGGGAGAAGGGAGGGAGGAAAAAAATGGAGGAAGGAAGAAATGAAAAAAGGAAGGAAGGGAGAGAGGGAGGAAGAAGGGAGGGAAAGAAGGAAGGGAGGGAGGGAGGGAGGGAGGAAGAAGCAGGGAGGAAGAAGGCAGGGAGGAAGGAGGAAGGAAGGAAGAAAGGAGGGAGGAAGGAAGGAGGGAAAGAAGGAAGAAGGAAAGGAGGAGGGAGGAAGGGAAAAGGAAAGGAAGGGAGGGTGGGAGGAAGGGAGGAAGGAAGGAAGAAGGGAGGAAGAAGGAAGTAAGTAAAAAGGAAGGAAGGAAGAAGGGAAGGAGTATGGAGGGAAGGGAGTAAGGAAGAAGGGAGGAAGAAGGAAGTAAATAAAAAGGAAGGAAGAAGGGAAGGAGGGATGAAGGGAGGAAGGACGGAAGAAGGAAAAGAGGAAGGAAGGAAGGAGGAAGGAAGGAAGGAAGGAAGGAAGAAGGAAGGGAGGGAGGACGGAAGGAAGGAAGAAAGGAAGGAAGGAAGGGAGGAGAAGGGAGGAAGAAGGAAGGGAGGGAGGGAGGAAGGAAGAAGGAAGGGAGGGAGGGAGGAAGGAAGAAAGAAGGTAGGAAGGAAGGAAGGGAGGGAGGGAGGGAGGAAGGGGAGGAGGGAGGGGAAGGAAAAGAGGGAGGAAGGAAGGAAGGAAGAAAGGAGGAAGGAAGGAAGAAAGGAGGAAGGAAGGAGGGGGAAGGAGGGAGGGAGGAAAGAAGGAAGGAAGGAAGGACGAATAGAGGGAGGGAAGGAAGGAGGGAGGGAGGAAGGAAGGAAGGAAGGAAGAAGGAAGGGAGGGAGGGAAGGAGGGAGAAAGGAAGAAGGGAAGAAGGAAGGAAGGAAGGAAGGACGGGAGGGAGGGAGGAGGGAGGGAGGAGGGAAGGGAGGAGGGAAGGGAGGAGGGGAGGAAAAAGGAAGGAAGTCTCCCTTCTCCCCACACAACCTCTGCCCCTTTGGACTCGACAGGGATTTCTACTCTCTAAAACTTCCCTCATTTCCATCTCGCACTAATTTCTACCCTGGCGGGGGAGCCCCGGAGGCTCCCCTGGCAGCGGCCCCTGGCTGAGGACAGAGGGCTCTGAAGTGGCTGTGCCCCTTGGCCCTGGGCAGGCGCCGGAGTGCCCCCGGGCGCCCGCCTGCACAAGGGGAGCGCTCGCCTAATTCCAAATCATTTTTCTAAGAACAAAAACTATGTACAAATGAATATTTCCATCTTTATTTCAAATTCTAGGTTTCAACTGCAATATTAATGCTACTCCGCAGTGTAATTTACTTGTAATAATATATCATTATTTCCATTTTACAGTTCTCTTCTTAAAGTAGTAAAGCAAATGTTTAAAGCAGCCCCAATCACAGCCCCACATTCCCATTCAGGCTCAGAATTCTGCTCTCCTTTCAGAATTGCACATAATTGAAAACAATGAAACCCCCACGTGCTAAATGTACTCATCATTAAAGCATTTTATTATTTTTTTAAACTTTGGAATAAAAGAACTGTTCTTGCCGTGGTGGCGATTTACTTTTTTTATTTTTAGAAGTCCCAAACAAGCTGCTTCTATTCCCAGACTGACACCTGCTGAGAGGTCAGGCTGTCCAGCTCTGGGCAGGCCCGTGGGCACTGCCCTCTCGGACCCAGGGGGCCACAGCCGCCTGTCCCAGACTGGCCATGGGTTGTGCCTGGGATGTGTTTGTGTTACCCCTGAGGTTTCCTTGGCAACATGGAGGTCCAGCTCTGGGGTTTGGGTCGTCAGGCCCTGTCCTATAAGGAGGGTCTCTGTCCCTTGCCAGTGACACCCCAGAACACCAGGCCCGGCTTCTTTTCCCACCCAGAAGAGGTCCCTGATAGGAAGATGTGGTCTCTCGGCCCTAGAGGTCCAGACTCAGGCTCTGGGGAGTCTGGAGGTGTATCAGGGAGCCCAGAGTGATCTGTGTTTCTTCTGTCCTTCCCTGGGATCTAGGGAACCCCAAGCCTGGTCTACCTGAAGCTCTGGCTCCCTGCAGGTCATTGTCAGTAAGATGTCCTGAGCCCCCTCAAAACCAGCATCCCCTCCTCAGCCACCCCAGCTCAGCAGGTACACTTCCTACAGACCCCGGCCCTGTCACAACATTGCCAGGGTCCTGGATTCTGGGGGGACTTTCCCCTCCCATTGGCCACAGCAGTCAGACAGCCACAGAGCCAGCCTTCCCACAGCATTGGGGAGATAAAACCCGGGTGGCCACATGCAGGGCAAGTGCCTTAGCCCTGCACTCTCTCGGGTCTCTTCCGCCCCTCTCTTTAAGCCTCATGCTCCATAGTGAAGCCCAAGCTCTTCACCTGAGAAGGCAAAGCCTGGCCCACAGGGGCTCTGGGGTTCCAAAGCCCTGGAGCTTGCCCTGGGGGAGACCGGAGTCTTCTGCATTTTATTTTGGCTTTTTTTTTTTTTGGTCACACCTAGTGATGCTCAGAGATTACTCCTGGGTCTGCATTCATGAATTAACTCCTGGTGGTGGTGCTTGGGGGCCCATAGGGATGCTGAGGACTGAACCCAGGTTGGCTGAGTACACCACAAACACCCTCCCGCTGTGCTGTCTCTCTGGCCTCGGCTCTCAATACCCTGGTGATTGTGCTTCTGGTGAGAAGCTGCTGCCAGCCCCACCCCGCAGTGCTGGGAGCGCAAGGGACTGACTGCGCGCTCTGGTAAGACATGCACCCTCTCTGAACTGTCTCTTTGGGGTGGTTTTAGGTGGGAAGGGAAGAGATTTTATAAAATGAAAATTAATGAATGTGAAAGTCATTCTGTTTTTTATTCTGTCAATTCTCAAATCAAGGAGAAACTGGCGCTAATTGACTTTTTGATATTGTTATTATTGTCGTTTGTTTGGGGCCACACCCAGCAGTGCTCAGGTCATATTCCTGGCTCTGCATTCAGGGATCACTTCTCGTGGACTTGGGCGGGCCGCATACGGGTTTCCAGGTATCCAGCCGTGGTCGGTCACATGCAAGGCAAGAGCCCTGTCCACTACATTATCGCTTCAGCCCTGTTACTGCTATTTCTTAAAGATGAGTTTTAAGTTTTATAATATGTTTAGATTTATAGAAAAGCTGCAAGAATATCATAGCATTTCTTTATATTCTACAGGCTTTTCCACCGCTGCTGTTGACAAAGTCCAGGAAGGCCGCTGACACCCTGCCTGGGGTCTCCCACTGACCAGAGCCCTTCTGTGAACAGTTAGGAGAGTAGGGCCCCTTGCTTCCTTTGCTATTAAAATATTATATATTATATATTAATATATAATATATCATATATAATATGCTATTTTATATATGCTATTTATATATATATATATTTATTTTATCTTTTCAGTAAATGACACTATTCACATTCTAAAAGCCAAAAGTCTCTGGGAAAAAATGAAATAAGTCTTTGTTACTTTGGAGCCAAAGCTGATCTGAGACTAGATAGACAGACAGACAGATAGATAGATAGATAGATAGATAGATAGATAGATAGATAGATAGATAGATAGAGAGAGAGAGAGAGATAGACAGAGAGGCAGACAGACAGAAGACAGAAGACAGAAGACAGGCGACAGACAGACAGACAGACAGACAGACAGACAGACAGACAGACAGACAGACAGACAGACAGACAGATAGATAGATAGATAGATAGACATTACTCAGACTAAATATTCTTATATTTCTCTGCAGAAATATTCAAGGATTCGTTTGCCCTGTGGGTGTTAACAAACATTGGGTATATGCACCATATTAGCTTTTTTTTTTTTTTTTTTGCTTTTTGGGGTCACACCCGGCAATGCTCAGGGGTTATTTCTGGCTCTTAGTTCAGGAATTACTCCTGGCAGTGCTCAGGGGGACCATATGGGATGCCGGGGGGTCGAACCGGGTTGGCTGCATGCAAGGCAAATGCCCTACCTGCTCTACTCCAGCCCCCATATTAGCTTTCTGGGTCAGAAAAACTTCAAAGCTCTGAAACATATCTGACTCTGAACTTTCCATGAATAAGTTCAAGTTTCTTTCTAAAAAATAAACTCATGTAAAAAAGAGCAAGTCATTTAAAGGAAAACATTATTATATTTTAAGAAGAGGTATTTTAAAGTTTCTTTCTCTTTCCGACTCTTCACACGCACACATACTAGATCAGAAACACAGATCTGTGAGGGCTCCTCAGATGAAGCCAGTCTGCGCTGACCCTAGTCACGCTCGCTCCAGTCATACCTCACTCCTGGCTCTCAGACCCCTGGACCCTCACACAATCTATACAATCTGCCTCATCTCCCTGAGATGTCTTACCCACCTTCTTTATCTGGGAAATCACTGGTCCTGCCAAAATCTGTTTACATGCTACCTTCTACAGGAAGCCTTCCTGGGTTTCCACCCTTCCCCCATCTTGACTCGTAGTTATTTTTGCGTTGCCCCATAGCATTGTTGGTAAGGGAAGGGTTTGGCCCCTAACTCCCTATTCACTCTGCTGTTGTTCTGGGGAGACCACCAGGGCCACTACCCAGTGGAGCCTTTTAGTTAAGTCACTTAATCCGTAATTATATTTACTAACCCTTTTCTTTTGAGGGGGAGATGGTGGTGATGTAGATGGACCCCACGGGTGGCTTATGGAGGCGGGAAGGAGAGAGAGGTGCTCTCTCCCAGCCCCTCTGCTACCCAGGACCTGCTGGGCAGGCTAGGACTGATAAAGTCTGCCATGAGCCCCTGCACGGCGTGGGCCTGCGCCCCACCAGCCCCACGAGGTGGCCGCTAGGCACGGGAGTTGATTCCCACCACCTGAGTCTGTGGTGGGGATTCACCTCCCTGAGATTTCGGGGAGCCACGGACTCAGGCTGGAGCGAGGAATTGCTCTTTGCATGAGGAAAGTCAGTCCTTACCCAGGGAGTTTCCTCAGGGTTCTTGTCTTCCTCGCAGAAAAAGAATTTTCAGGAGTCGACGAGCAGTGAAGTAAAACAGATTTTATTAAGGAGGGGTTTAGGACGGGGAAGAAGTAGGGAAAAAGAGAGTAATGAGCTCAAGGAAGAACACGGGCTACTCCAGAGGCGGAGAGTGAGCCCAGACTGATTTCCAGAGGGGGCTTTATCCCTTTGGGCTGGAATGCTCGGGACTCTTCTGCTGGGCCATCAAAGGTCGAAGGGGGCTAAGGACTGTGCAGGAGGAGGATCCAGCTGCCTCGGGGTCCATTGTTGGTTAATGGGTCCTACAAGTCTGTTCCTGGTTCCAAAAGGCGACAGCCTAATGGCGACAGTTTATCGCCATGCAGGGCCCCCTGTCTGCCTGCCTACATAAGTGGGAGGGGTCTGGGTTCTCTTGGGCCACTCCCAGCAGTGCTCAGGGGGTATTCCTGGCTCAGTGCTCAAGATGAATCCTGGTGCTGTTCTGAGGGACCATCTGGGGTGGCGGGAGTCAGCAGGGGGCAAGACAGAGCACCTCATCTCCTGACTCCCGCCCGCGTTCAAGAGCTTGACGGGTGGCACCACTGAGGAACTCCCCACGTGCTTTCCATGAGCGTTTGCACACCTCGCATGTCGTAGGGGAGATGCTTTGCTCTGTGGCTGTTTGGAGAAACTGAGCCGTGAGCCCAGCAGGCGGCCAGCCCGCTTTCTTCCTTCATCCCTGGGGTTCAGTCACTCACTCAGTGCAGCTCTTACCCCACCCTCTGCTTCCTCTTTTCCCCTCTCCTCCTCCCAATCCTTTGCTTCCTCTCCTACTTCCTCCCTCTTCCTCCTCCTCCTCTTCCTCCTGGACCGGCTCCAACCCTCCCTCCTTGCCCTGTGTGCAACATGTCACACCGTCCTGCCTCCCCATCTCAGCAGAGGTGCCTGGCACAGCTTTGCTTTATCCCCTCCCTGGCATCCCCTGCCTAGCCCCGGCTGGGAGGGGTCCATCTACTGCTCCCTACCCTCATCTGTGGCCTCTTCCTCTGAGCTCAGCACAAAGAAATGGGCCCATTTTTGCCCTTCCCACATTTTTTCATCCCCCCCCCATATCTGGGCTGATCTGAAAGTGCTGGTAAACATGCGAAGAATGAACCCAGCACATGGGTAGATGGATGGACAAAAAGAATAGGAATGAATTATTTTTGTTCTTTGAATTTCTAATACATTTGACATAGCATGGTTAAAGCAGAGAAAAATAAAGTAACAAACAAACAAACAAATAAAGTAGCGTGACCCAGCTGACACTCTTCTTGCTAGATACTGAAGGAACAGGGGTGGAGACAACCTTCACTCTGCACAGCATCCACTCGGGCGTTTCCCATCGAGCAAGGGCGTGCTGCACCCATGCGGCTCCTTGTGCTGGGGTCCCCAGCAGCGAGCCACTGGCCTGGATGGATGCTGAGATGTTGAGACATGGAGATGTGATCTCAGGCCCTGAGGAAATTTGCGGGTCTAATAACACCCCTGCATGGAGTCTGGCCCCAAATGTCAGCACACAGCTGCGGCTTGCAAGCAGGATGGAAGATGCCCAGACCACATGGTGCCCAGAGGAAGGGACTGCCCAGTCCAGGGAAAGTGGCTCCTTCGGAAAAAAATAGCACCTATGGGGCCGGAGCGATAGCCCAGCGGGTAGGGCGTCTGCCTTGCACGCGCCGGCCCATGCCAGCCTGGGTTCGATCCCGGCATCCCATATGGTCCCCGAGCACCGCCAGGAGTAATTCCTGAGTGCAGAACCAGGAGTAACCCCTGAGCACTGCCGGGTGTGACCCAAAAAGCAAAAATAAATAAATAAATAAAATAAATTAGCACCTATGACCCACTGTGATCCAAGATAGACAGCCCACATTTCAATGATGGCAAAGGATAAAATGTCATTGAAATTCAATTTATTATCTCCTGTCCCCTATCTCCTTTCTTCTCACTTGGCGGTGGAAGAATTACATAGTCATTAACCAGCCCAGTTTTTGCAGGTAAAAGTGTCTAATTAGGGGGATAAGAGGAAATTATTCTGCTGGAGAGTGAGAGCGGCCTGCACCCCCAGGCACTGCTGTTTAATTTATAAGCTATTTATCTCCTCACTCACACCTGGCAGAAACAATTAGCACTTGGTAATTTGTTGATGCTATCGAAGGCCTTGGATTTGCTACGTAGTTGCCACCAACATAAACGAGTCACGTAACATGAGCGCTTCAGGACCGGCTGCTGTTACCTCCTGCCCAGAGGACTGAGGTGAGACTCCTTTGAGGGGGTGGACACTTCTCATTTGGAGGTCACTTCTACATGGACATATTAAAGTCCCTGAGGGACTGTTTGCTCCCATGCGGTCATGGTGAGCGACCCAACCCCCTTCCAGACAGCCCTCTGGGGAGGGCCGGGGGAAGCAGATGTGACACCCATAATAAATTCACAAATGCACACAGGATTCCAGGTTAACTGGCGACCCGTGATTCCTTCCCCTTTTTGTTTGCTTCGGGCCACACCCGCGATGCTCAGGGCTTACTCCTGGCACTGCACTCAGATATTACTCGTGGCAGCACTCGGGGTACCATCTGGGATGCCGGGGATCAACTCTGGGTGGCCACGCGGGAAGGCAAATGTCCACGTGCTTCACTCTGGCCCCGTACCCGCTTTTCTTTTTCCTGTTTTGGCCACTCCCACCCGCGTGCTCAGGGCTCCCATATGGGGTTGGGGATCAGACCCATAGGCCAGGACCTTCCCCTGCTCACTGGCATGGCCCCTACTCCCACTTTACAGACTCAAGTCTTCAGCTGAAGCGGCCCAGCTCAGCAAAGTGCACCAGAGTGGTGAGGTCACGGCGAGGGGTCTGCCCTGGTGCCCACAGGTGTTGGTGGTGGAGCCACATTTTCCTGAATGACGTGAGAAGCCCCTACCCCAAATGCCCCTGTTCGAGTGTGTGACAAGGGCAAAGAGGTTTCTTAGTCAGAGCTTTTCCACCCCATTGCTCCCACCACCCTCATATAGGAGATGGGGTACAATGCTTCACACCTCAACCTTCCAGTTAGGGTCGAAAACAGAGATGTAGCTGGGGGTGCAGGGGAGGGCGGGTCAGCAGACTCGAGGCTTCCCAGGGGAGCTGCCAGGTCACCTGGATGCAGGGTTGCAGCTGAGGGTGAACCAGAGGGGCTGTCAGAAATGGGGAGGACACATTAGAAAATGGGGAGAGGAGATGAACAGAAACTTTGACAAGGAAGAAATCTGAATGGCCAAAAGGCATATGAGAAAATGCTCATCATCACTAATCATCAGAGAGATGCAAATCAAAACAACAATGAGATATCACCTCACACCACAGAGAATGGCCCATATCCAAAAGGGTAAAAAGCAACAAGTGCTGGCTTGGATACAGGGAAAAGGGGACTCTCATACACTGTTGGTGGGAATGTCGACTTGTACAACCTTTCTGGAAAACAATATGGACATTCCTCCAAAGACTAGAAATTGAGCTCCCCTTTGACCCAGCCATACCACTCTTGGGAATATACCCTGGAAAGCCAAAAACACACAGCGGAAACACAATCCGTACTTTTTATTTTCATAGCAGCACTATTCACAATAGCCAGAACCTGGAAACAACCAGTATGCCCGAGAACTGATGACTGGATAAAGAAACTGTGGTACATCTACACAATGGAATACTATGCAGCTGTCAGAAAAAATGAAGTTATGAAATTTTGCTATAAATGGATGGATATGGAAAGAATCATGTTGAGTGAAATTAGTCAGAAGGAAAGAGAGAGACATAGAATGACTGCATTTATTTGCATGACATAAATATACAAGGTGATCTTACCGAAAGTGGAAATTACCACAAGCGTGTGGGAGTCAGAGATTAGTTTAGATAAAGAAGGGAACATGTGTGAATAAATGTCTAAAGTTCTGATGCTAACATAGAACTGAGCTTTAAATACAGACAAAAAAATGCAAATGATGGCTTCTAAGTGTGCGTAGTGCAACCCACAATGTGTGGGAGAAGGAGGGAGAGAGAGAGGGAGAGGAGATAAAGAACCTGCCATTTAGGCAGTATGTGGGAGGGGGAGGGAATTGGGGACATGGGTGGTGGCTGGGGGGCACTGGTGGAGGCGGGGTGCTGGAACACTGTGTGACCGAAACCCCCAAGCGTGAACAGCATTGTAATTGTATATCTCATGGTGGTATAATAAAATGTTAAAAAAATAATAAAATAAAATAAAAAAAAGAAATGGGGAGGACAGGAGATGTCCTCCCGCAGGAAGGGTTCCTGCCCCCAGAGACTCACAGAGCTGGCGGGGGCTCCTGGACTGCTGAGCAGAGAACAGTCCACACCACTGAGCACTGTCCAGTTGTGGAGAACCCAGCCAGGAGGGGGAGCCCAGAGGGCCAGGGAGGGTGAGCCTGTGCCCGTGAGTGGGAGGAGGGGATTCAGACCAGAAGTTAAATTGCACCTTATTTGTTTTGGGGGTCCTACCTGGCAGTGCTCAAGGATTGACCTTGGGTCTCCTGCTTGCAGAACCTGTGCCCAGCCCACCGTGCTCTCAGGCCACTTACATAGTCTAGTGTACTTGAGTCTCTGTGCGTCAGACACTTGAGAAAGTCTTAGTTCACAAAGTTAAACCTGCTTCCTTATTGTAGGAGTTGTGGAACATTGAATATGCATCAAAAATGCATTCTGGATCTCAGAGATAGGATTCGACAGACCTCTTGTGTGTTGATGTATGATCACGCAAAGAGGAAGCCAGCTGGCCATGTGCCTTCCAAGTGACCAACTCAGTTGCTAAACTTAATCCTTTGCACTACATAAAATCCCCCCCAAGTCCCACCAGGAGTGATCCCTGAGCACCGCCAGATATGGCCCCAAGTACAAAGGGGTCACACACAGTCTCAGGGGTCACGGAACGTTTGACAAGCCCACCCCCTGCTGCCTCCATGGTGTGGATATTGTGGAAGCCTCATCCCAGCCTGCATCTGGGCTACCACAGACATCACACTTCCATGGCTGGCCGCTGGGCTGAGCATACCACAGGGGAGACTGGAGACAGCTGGGTGGCCCGGCCTAAGGCTTGTCCATCTGCACAGGCTGACAAAGTGTGGGGGTGGACAGGCCAGGGGGCTTGGGACAAGAGGGATCCTGGTGCTCTGGTGAGGCATGCCAACTCTGCAAAGATGGAACAATCATATTGTACCTGTATAAAAAATGAGTATTTTTTTAAAAGAAGGAACCAGTTTTGGACCGACCTGCATAATACAGCAGATATGGTGTGTGCCTGTCACGCAGCCAACCTGGGTTCAATCCCCGGCACCCCATATGGTCCCCTGAGCAGAGTGATCCCAGTGTGCAGAACCAGGAGTAATCCCTGAGCCCCCCCCGGGTGTGACCAGAAGCAACAGAAAGGAGCCGGTTTCTCAATTCATTACAGGGTTTCACATGTACTTTCTAGGGAATTACTTATAAGTTCCAGGGTTTAAAAAGGCATTCATATCGTGGTTTTTGAATTTCTTAAAATTTTTTTCTGAACTTCAGACATAAGTAGTTAGAGGTTAACTTCGATATCTACTCAAGATGTTTTTTTTTGGGGGTCACACCCGGCAATGCTCAGGGGTTTCTCCTGGCTCTGCACTCAGGAATTACTCCTGCTGCTGCTCGGGGGACCATATGGGTTGCCGGGGATCGAACCCGGGCCGGCATGGGCCAGCCGCGTGCAAGGCAAATGCCCTACCCGCTGGGCTATCGCTCCGGCCCCAAGATTCATTTTATTTATACTTTTGGATCACACAGGACAGTGCTCAGGGCTCACTCCTGGAGGTGGTTGGGGGACCCTATGTGGTGATAGCGAATGAACACAGTTGGCTCCAGGTAAGGCACCTCAATCCCTGTACCATATCTCCGCCCACTGCTCCCTCCCCTCAAGTCTTAAATTGCATCTGGAGGGACTGGAGAGAGAGTACAGAGGGAAGGGCATTTGCCTTGCATGTAGTCGACCTGGGTTCGATCCCCAGCATCCCATATGGTCCCTGAGTTCTGCCAGGAGTAATTCCTGAGTGCAGAGCCAGCAGCAACAACTGAGCATAGCCAGGTGTGACCCCAAAAAGAAAAAATATTAAATTGCATCTGGTGCCTCCACTTGAAACATCTGATTTTTCTTATTTTGGCCATACCTGGTGGTGCTTAATAGTTGCACCCTGTTGCGTTTTGGGGCCAGGTGGTTATAGAGCTTGAATTAGGGTCAGCTGCCTGTAAGGTAAATTAACCTCTGTATTGTCTATATGACCCCTTGAAACATTTTTAAAAATATTTTATTATACCATTGTGAGATACACAATTACAAAGATATTCATAAGATGTTCATATTTGGGTCTTGGTCATACAGTGTTCCAGTACCCATCCCTCCACCTGTGCCCATTTCCCACCACCAATGTCCCCGATTCCCTCCCCATCCCCTAACCTGCCTCTATGGTAGGTTTTTTTATTTCTTTCTCTTTCTCTCTATCTCTTTCTCTTTTCCTTCCCTTCCACATTGTGGATTACAGTACATATATTAAAAATGATGTCATGTGTATCTTTATGCCTGTATTTAATGCTCAGTTCTAGGTTGGTATTAGCACTTTGGACAATTGTTAGCACACTGTTCCATTTTTCTGTCTTACCTAGCCTCTGACTCCCACATGTTTGTGATAATTTCCACCTTTGACAAGACTTCCTGATACATGTTCCACTTGACCTTGGATATTGTATCATAATATGCACATATATATTTATGTCATGCAAATAAACGCAGTCATTCTATATCTGTCTCTCTCTCCTTCTGACTAATTTCACTCAACATGATCCTCTCCATGTCCATCCATTTATAGGCAAATTTCATAACTTCCTTTTCCCTAACAGCTGCATAGTATTCCATTGTGTAGATGTACCAAAGCTTCTTTATCCAGTCATCGATTCTCTCGGACACTCTGGTTGTTTCCAGTTCTGGCTATTGTGAATAATGCTGCTATGAACATAAAAGTAGGGATGGTGTTTCTGCTGCATATTTTTTGGTTTACCAGGGTATATTCCCAGGAGTGGTACGGCTGGGTCAAATTGGAGCTCAATTTCTAGTCTTTGGAGGAATGTCCATATTGTCCCTTGAAACATTTTTTAGTTGAGTAATCTGAGTAACCACAGCTCTGTGGTTAAGTACCCCCTCTTGCATGCTTGAGGCCCCGAGTTCAATACCTATGCAACATAAAAGCATGAAAACAGAAACAAAGAAAAGGAAAAAGTTTCCTACTGAGTCTTATGATCCCTTCATATTGTGTAGCCATGTCAGATGTCTTGTTGCAGATTTTTTCTTCAGTTTTCAATTAGTCTTAATCTTTAAGTGTTGTTTGCAGTTTTTAACTTCATTTTAAACTTTATAAGACAAAATTGTTCATAATACACGTTTCAGGCATTCAATGTTCCAACACAAATCCCATCACCACTGTGACCTTCCCTCCAACGTCTCCAGTTTCCCACCCACCCCCTCAGTCTGACCCCTTAGCAGGCACAAAAGAATTTATATTGTTTGTTAAAACAAAATGGTAAGTGGAATTATCAAAAAAAGTAGTTTAGTGAAAGAAAATTGGGAAAAATCGTCTCACAATGGTGTTATTAAAATCATCGACAATTTACTGAGCTGTCTGGTGCTAGCTGAGCTTCTGTGCTATTGTGTCCGCTCCGTGAACTTGCCAGCCCACTCCCCATCTAATTTGCTGTGCTGTCAGTGCTGTGGAATTTGGGGGTGCAGCACAACTGCATCTGTGGTCACACACCCCAGGAGCTCCAGGGTCTGTAGGACTGGGGTGATTCTCACCCTGCTCCCCTCCCAAGGAGACCCTGAGTTTTCAATTTAAAGACCAGCATACCTGTGATTTTCATCAGCTTGCTGTCTCTACTGAGTCACAAAAGGCTCATTTACTTGTTGGTGGCTGTGGGATATGGGTGTCGCAACTGAGACACCCAAATCCCACAGCCACCCTAGCTCCCTGTGCCCAGCTGATTACGAGGCATCCGGGAGGGATGGCGGGTTCTAGCCCTGGCCTGCCACCCCAGCAGAGCCTGCTCAAGGAGCCAGAGGAACCCCACACCATGAGGGCCGCCATTTTCCACATCCGGACTCCCCTCTCCTCAGAGGTCCACCCAGTAGACGAACTGATCACAGCCCAGCTCATCAATAACTGCTCGAGTTTTGAGGTGACTACTAGAGTATCCCACCCGCACGGCAGAGCCTGGCAAGCTACCCGAGTCGTATTTGATATGCCAAATACCAGTAACAATTATAGACCTCATTCCCATGACCTGATGGAATGGTTTGAGGCTCTTTATGTTCCTGGAGCGGGCAGATACCCCTTGGGCTATCTCCGCATGTGACAGGACATATTGAGATGTTACTGGTGCCTGCTCGAAGCAAATCAATGATGAACAGGAAAACAGTGATAGACAGTGACAGTACTGGAGCTTCCAGCAGTCTGGGGTGGAGGAGGGTTGGGCTACCTTCACTCGGCCCCAATGTTTTCAGTCGGGAGACAGATGTGCCTGGGGATTTCATCATCTTGGCATCAACTGCTGAGATTAGCTGCGAAACAGTGAAGGGAGGCCATTTGTATCGCAGCGGCCGTGGCATATGGGTGTGGCTGCAGGGGGCCTTCAGCAGAGGAGGGAATCGGACTGACCCCCTTCCAAGGGAGACTTCTAAGACCCACATACCTGTGAGTTATATCCACTTGGCTTATCATCTCTTCCAAGAGTAGTCAGTGAGGCTATGAAGCTGGGCTAATTACAGAGGTGAGGCTCTGCGACCTGGGTGTGGTGGTTGGGGTTTTCAGCAGTACAGCGGGGGTAGAACTTTACTTCTTTGCCTGCTATGAACACCCAGTAGTGCTCAGGGCTTACTCCTGGCTTTGGGCTCAGAGATCACTCCTGGTAAATTTGGGAGACCAAATGAGGTGCAGGGTATTGAACCTGGGTAGTCACTTGCAAAGCAAGCATCCTACCTGCTGTGTTATAAGCGCAGGCCTGAATTTTTAACTTTATAATAAAGACTTAGTGCTGCTGTACTAAGGGCTCCTGAAGCAACCAGATGCCATTGGGCTACACTGGCACGTGATACGGTCAAATGGAAATGCTACTGACGCCCGCTCGAGGAAATTGATGAATAACGGGATGTCAAGTGATTAAGTGAATAAAGACTTACCCTTTTAGGGATTGTACCTTTTCTTTTGGGGGGGCATAGAGACACGTGGTGGTGCTCAGGGATTTCTCCTGGCTTTGCTTTAAGGAATTATCCCTGGCAGGGTGCCAGAGTGATAGCACAGTGGGTAGGGCATTTGCCTTGCAAGTGGCTGACCTGGGTTTGATCCTTGGCATCCCATTGGTCCCCTAAGCACTGCCAGGAGTAATTCTTGAGTGCACAGCCAGGAGTAACCCCTGAGCATTGCCGGGTGTGACCCCCAAAAATAATTATCAGGCTCAAAAATAATTATCTGCCAATCAAATAATTAGCTCTGGGGGACCATATGGGATGTTGCCATAAGGCAAGCACCTTACTGTACTATCACTCCAGCTCCAGTGAATTGTGCCTTTGGTGCTGTATTTAAACCTAAAGACCACCTAAAGTTGTACCTATATAATCTGGTAGCATAACAGTTTCACTTTAAGGCCAGTGATGCATTTGATGAAGAGTGGAAGAGTCTTTTCTGACTATGACTGCGATACCTAGCATGCACTGGAGCAGCTCCTGGTGGTGCTCAGGGTGAGCTCAGGTACTCCCTGTGTGCAGAGTGGTGGCGCTCTGCCTGTGCACTCTCTTCAATCTGAGACTACTTTCTTTTTTTTTTAATTAAATATTTTATTATACCACCGTGAGATATACAATTACAACGTCGTTCATGTTTGGAGGTTTCGGTCACATAGTGTTCCAGCACCCGCCCTCCATCAGTGCCCATTTCCCAGCACAAATGTCCCCAATTCCCTCCCCCTCCCATAGACTACCTAAATGGCAGGTTCTTTATCCCTTTTCTCTCTCCCTCTTTTCCTTCTCTTACACATTGTGGGTTGCACTACATACACTTAGAGGCCATCATGTGCATTTTTTTTTGCCTGTATTTAATGCTCAATTCTAGGTTGGTGTTAGCCCTTTTGACATTTATTCACAAACATTCACTTCTGTCTTACCTAATCTCTGACTCCCACACGTTTGCGGTAATTTCCACTTTTGGTAAGACCTCCTAATCCACGTTTCGCCTGACACTGGATTTTGGTGTCATAATATGTATATGTATATATATATATATACACACATATACACATATATATATATACATGCATACATACATACATTTATGTCATGCAAGTAAATGCAGTCATTCTATATCTCTCTCTTTCCTTCTGACTAATTTCACCCAACATGATCCTTTCCATGTCCATCCATTTATAGGCAAATTTCATAACTTCATTTTTCCTAACAGCTGCATAGTATTCCATTGTGTAGATGTACCACAGTTTCTTTATCCAGTCATCAGTTCTCGGGCATACTAGTTGTTTCCAGGTTCTGGCTATTGTGAATAGTGCTGCTATGAAAATAAAAGTGTGGATTGTGTTTCCGTTGTGTGTTTTTGGCTTCCCAGGGTATATTCCCAGGAGTGGTATGGCTGGCTCAAAGGGGGAGCTCAATTTCTAGTCTTTGGAGGAATGTCCATATTGTTTTCCAGAAAGGTTGTACAAGTCGACATTCCCACCAACAGTGTATGAGAGTCCCCTTTTCCCGCATCCATGCCAGCACTTGTTGCTTTTACCCTTTTGGATATGGGTCATTCTCTGTGGTGTGAGGTGATATCTCATTGTTGTTTTGATTTGCATCTCTCTGATGATTAGTGATGATGAGCATTTTTTCATATGCCTTTTGGCCATTCAATTCCTTCCTTGTCAAAGTTTCTGTTCATCTCTTCTCCCCATTTTTTAATGGGGTTGGCTGTTTTTCTTCTTATATAGCTGTACCAGTGCCTGATATATCCTGGATATTAACCCCTTATCAGATGGGTATTGGGTGAATATTCTTTCCCATTCTGTGGACAGTCTTTCTATCTTGGTCACTGTTTCTTTCGAGGTGCAGAAGCTCTTTAGTTTTATGTAGTCCCATATGTTTATCTTTTCTTCTAGTTGCTTTGTTAATGGTGTTTCACCTTTGAAGATGTCTTTAGCTTCAATGTCATGGAGGGGTTTTCCTTTTTTTTTCTTCAATGGAAGATGGATTCAGGTCTGATATTGAGATCTTTAATCCATTTTGATCTGATTTTTGTGCAAGGTGTTAGACACAGGTCCAAATTCATTTTTTACATCTAGCTGTCCAGTTTTCCCAGCACCACTTGTTGAAGAGGCTTTCCCTTACTCCAGTTTGGACTCTTTTGCATCTTTATCAAAGATTAACTGATCATGTCTTTGAGGGTGGGTGTCAGTATACTCAAATCTATTCCATAGGTCCACAGGTCTGTTTTTATTCCAATGCCACGCTGTTTTAATTACTACTGCTTTGTAGTACAGTTTGAGGTTGGGAAAGGTGATGCCTCCCATCTTCTTTTTCCCAAGGATTACTTTAGTTATCCGTGGGGGTTTATTATTCCATACAAATTTCAGGAGTGTTTGGCCAATTTCTTTGAAGAATGTCATGGGTATCTTTATAGGGACCACATTGAATCTGTACAAAGCTCTAGGGAGTATTACCATCTTGAAAATGTTAATTCTGGGGCACTGGTGGAGGGAGGGGTGCTGGTATACTGTGCTACCCCAAGAACCAATTATGAACACCTTTTTAATTGTATGTCTCACGGTGGTATAATAAAAATTTTTAAAAATTAAAATTTAAAAAAAAAGAAAATGTTAATTCTCCCCCATCCATGAGCAGGGAATGTTTCCATTTCCTCGTGTCCTCTTTTATTTTTTGAAGCAGTGTCTTGTAGTTCTCTTTTACACACTTGGTTAAGCTGATTCCTAGGTATTTGATTTTCTGTGGCACAACTGTGAAAAAGAATCGATTTCTTAATATCCCTTTCTTCTCTTTCGTTATTTGTATATAGGAAAGCCACCGACTTTTGGGTATTGATTTTGTACCCTGCCACTCTACTATAAATATCTATTGTTTCTAAGAGTTTTTGGGTCAAGAGTTTAGGGTTCTCTAAGTATAATATCATGTCATTTGCAAATAATGATAGCTTGAATTCTTCCTTGCCTATCTGGATGCCCTTGATGTCCTTTTCTTCTCTGATTGCTATGGCGAGTACTTCCAGTACTATATTGAATAAAAGAGGTGAGAGAGGGCAACCTTGTCGTGATCCTGATCTTAAGGGGAAGGCTTTCAATTTTTCCCCATTGAGAATGATACTCGCTGTGGGCTTTTGGTAGATGGCTTTGACTATCTTTAAATTCCCATTTTCTGGAGGGTTTTAATCATGAATGGGTGCTGGATCCTGTCAAATGCTTTTTCTGCATCTATTGATAGGATCATATGGTTTTTATTTTTTTCTTATTGATATGATGTGTTATGTTGATTGATTTGCGAATGTTGAACCATCCTTACTTTCCTGGGATGAATCCTACTTGGTCATGATGTATGATCTTTTTGATGAGTCTTTGGATTCTGTTTGTTAGTATTTTGTTGAAGATCTTAGCATCTGTGTTCATCGAGGAGATTGGTCTGTAATTTTCCTTTGGTTGTCTCTCCCTGCTTTGGGCATCAGGGTGATATATGCCTCGTAGAAGTTGTTTGGGAGTGTTTCTGTTTCTTCTATTTCCTGGAAGAGCTTGAACAGAACAGGCAGTAGGTCCTCCTTAAAGGTTTGGTAGAATTTGCTAGTGAACCCATCTGGACCTGGGCTTTTGTGTTTGGGCAGACTTTTTAATTACTGTTTCAATTTCTTCGATGGTGATAGGCTTATTCAGGTATTGGAGGTCTTCTTGTTTCAATTTTGGGAGGTTATAGGACTTCAGGAATTTATCCATTTCTTCTAGGTTCTCATGTTTCATGGCATACAGGTTCTCAAAGTAATCTCTGATGATCTTTTGGATTTCTGTCTTTTCTGTTGTGATGTCACCATTTTCATTTCTGATTCTGTTTATTTGGGTTCTCTCTTTCCCTGTCCTTACAAGTCTTGCCAGTGGCTTGTCGATCTTGTTTATTTTTTCAAGAACCAGCTCTTGGTTTCATTTATCTTTCGGATTGTTCTTTTGGTTTCCAGCTCATTGATTTCCTCCCTAAGTTTTATTATTTCCTTCTTTCTGCCTGGCTTGGGCTTCCTTTGTTGGTCTTTTTTCTAATATTTTCAGCTGTGAGGTCAAGTTATTTGTGTGGGCCCTTTCTTCTTTCCTTATGAATGATTGCAGAGCTATGAACTTTCCTCTTAATACAGCTTTTGCTGTGTCCCACAAGTTCTGATAGTTGTTATCTTCATTGTCATTTTTTTCCAGGAATCTTTGGATTTCCTCTTTGATTTCTTCTATGACCCATTTGTTGTTCAGCAGTGAGCTGTTCAGTTTTCAGGTGTTTGGTTTGACTCCCTGCTTCTTTGTATGGTTAACTACTATTTTCAGTGCATCATGATTTGAAAAGATAGTTGACACAATTTCTACCTTTTTTATTTTGTTGAGTTATGCTTTGTGGCTCAGTATATGGTCTATCTTGGAGAATGCTCCATGTGCACTGGAAAAAAATGTGTGTTCAGCTTTTTGGGGATGAAAAGCCCTGTATATATCAACCAGCTCTCTTTCTTCCATTTCTTCCTTCAGGTCCAGTATTTCCCTGGGGAGTTTCAGTCTCCGTCGATCTATCCATAAAGCAGTGTTGAAGTCTCCAATTATTATTGTGATACTATTGATGTCTTCTTTTAGGTCTATTAATAGTCATTTTAAGTATTTTGCTGGCCCCTCGTTTGGCGCATATATGTTTAGTAGTGTGACTTCTTCCTGGTATACATACTCCTTATTAAGAAATGGCCTTCATTGTCCCTTTTAACCTTTTTCCGTCTGAAGTCTATGTTGTCAGATATGAGTTATGCTACACCCGCCTTTATGGAGGAGTTGTTTTGCGTGAAGAATGGTAAGACTACTTTCTTTTGCATATGGATGTGCTGTTGTTCTAGTATCACTTGTTGAAAAGACCTGTTCTGAAGACTAGATCTATTCCACTCTGATCTCGGCTTACAGGAAAATGAAAGTTCCCAGCTGTGATATTATTCCAGATGCTCTTTAGCACTGGCTTCAAATCTGATCCCATTGTTTGTTTATGTGAAACATTTCCTAAGTGAATTATCACATTAATGTACATATATAAATGATTTTTATATATGTGTAATTTTTATATATATAAATGTGATTTTTTTTAATATATCCACACAGGCATGTGAATGCAACACTGCCCATTTGGAAGAATATGCAGCTAACCTTTCACTGATTTGATCTCTGGGGTTATACTTACACATACTTTTCTGCAACTTGCTTTCCACAAGCAGAGTTAAGTAATCTTTCAGGGTAATGTATCTTTATTCTTATTAATGGCTAAACGTATTCTTTTGTATTGACATATTGAAATTCCTCTCACCACTTTCCTATATTGATGGATATTTAAATTGTTTCCAATTGTTTTTGCTATTACAATTGAATCTTATTACAGCTGATGGGGGTTTCAATTCTTTGGATCATGGAAAATAAATTCAGCACCTCATCTAAGGGAACCAGCATTTTATCATTGTTTTTAAAATAATTCTTCAGTTGTGAAATGTGGCCATCTAAAACATCTAAAACATTGATCCATCTTTATATGCAGTTTATGTTTATAATCTCACCTTCTTAAAAAATTAAATATATAAACATGTTATGAAAATTCAGTGCCACTAGTAACACTCAGGGCTACTAGTAACACACTAGTAATACTCTGTACACAAGGGCACTACCAACCAACCACTTATCTTTCATATATCTCTCGTAACTTGAGGCACATTACAAAGCACATACATTTTAATGCTTAGGCTTGATGAAGGTTAGTATGTACACACCAGACTGTTTCCTAGACAAAATTAAGAACATCTAGACCATGTTAGTAGAGAGAGACAGCACATTTTTACTGAGACTTATTTTGGGGGATAGCAGTTGGTCACACCTGGCAATGCTCAGGAGTGACTTGTGGAGGTGTTGGGGACCATATTGTGTGGGGAATTGAACTGGGGCTGGCCACATGCAAGGCAAACACCTCACCTCTGTGCCATCTCTCCCCTGTAATATCTCTTGGACTCTAGACAAGCTGCTGGGCCCAGGTTCTACATCTGCCAGGCAAATGCCCACTGCTTCAACATCACCCCAGCCATCTAGGGTCCTTTTGTCCTTCAGACGCTCACACTTCTCAGTTCCTAAGCAGGATCCTGTTGTTCTTATGGTAGTGATTTGGAGAAGAGAGTAAGGTTAAGGAACAAGGGAATAGGAGGGTCTGTTGAACATTTCCTTTCTAGTCATCCATAAACCTTATTTTTAGAAACTGCTCTTGCTTGGATAGCTTTGGCTGGGTTAATGGGAAAATCATGATTGCTGAACACTTTCAAGTTGATATGATCCAGGCTGATAGGACTTTCTAAATCTTCCAAACTTGCTTCTTTTCTGTAAAGCCAATGAAAATTACACTGATGTACTGGGTTTGAAATTATGAACCATCATTTACTTATCTAGCTTCTTTTTTGCAGTGCCAGGGGATTGAACCTATGACTTCACAATGCTTATTAATTTTTTTTGACTAAAGAAATAAGGATCTGTGAAACTTTAGTCACTTAATTTGTATCTTTACAAGAAAGAGAATGAGGTGAAACTGGAGATATAATTGCAGTGATAAAAAATGAGAAACAGAAGTAGGTTGTAGAGATGTTAAGCTGACTAGCCCCCTTTCTCTTGCTCAAGACCCTTATCACATTTCAAATATACTGTATGTTTTTTTTTTTTTTTTTGGGGAGACACAACCAGCAGTCTCAGGGATCACTCCTGGTGGGGCTCAGGGAACTATATGTGGTGCAGGGATGGAACCCTGGCCATGTGCAAGGCAAGCCAAGTGCCTTCCATTCACACTGTATTATTTCTCAATTATACTATGTTGATTAGGATCTTGTGGTTATACTGGAAATTCAGTAACACTTTTCAGGCAAAAAATTTAATTCCAACCTCGGACGCGCCTGGGGAAGCTGGAACTCTGCTTTCCCCAGGCTAAGCTGACCATGGGGCTCCCAGGAGGACAGATGGGTTTTGGGAGTGGGCCCATCACCTCTGGGGGGTCCCGGAAGCAGCCGGATGAGACTCGCCCACCACACTAGCCACCACCTTTGCTGTCCGGACGCTGGGATACTACCTCACGACCAGATTAACAGAGCAAAATCAGTTCAAGCCCAGGTTGCGCTGCTGCAAGCGGCTGCGCGATCCACCAAAATAGTGGAAACAGTAATGTCCTTTAATGCACTGCATTCCAGGATGTGCAGGAAAGTTTGGCGGGGGGGAGATAGAGAGGAGAGAGGAGACATACAGAACCCGCCAAGTAGTTGAGGTGTGGGAGGGGGAGGGAGGTGGGGACATTGGTGATGGGAGATGGGTTTGGGTGGAAAGATGGGTGTTGGAACACTGTAGAGATTGGGTGGGAGATGGGTTTGGGTGTTGGAACACTGTAGAACCAAAACTCTACATGAGCATCTTGCAATTGTCTGTCTAAAATGGTGTAATAAAATTTGGGGAAAAAAATAAAAAAATAAATTTAATTCCAGCTTACTAATTTATACACTAATTTATAAACAAGCTTGTGACTTCTGGTTAGCATTAATCTTTCTACTCACTCCTGAGTTTGAGAACAGATGAATTGAGCAACAGACTCTGAAGTATACTTTAGTTAAAAAAATCAATTCTAGAACAGGAGAAACAGTTAAGGCATGGCTGACCCTGGTCCCATCCCTGGTACTGCACATGGTCCTTGAGCACACCAAGAATGATCTGAGCCTCAAGAAATCCCCTGGGCACAGTCAGGGGTGGCCCCCAACCAACCAACCAGCCAACCAACCAACCAACCAACCAACCAACCAACCAACCAACCAACCAAACAACCAACCAACCAACCAACCAACCAAACCAACCAACCAACCAACCAAGTTATATACATGAAGTCCTAGGAAGTTATTAGCAAAAGTCAACATTCACTAATCAAAGAATATTTTTTTCCAGGATTCTTTTTGCTGCTCAGTCGCCCAGGTCCACACTGAGGATACTCGGTGGGCTTCAGGGTGGAGGTCCCCACGTCTCAACAGCAGCAATATTAAGTATGTACTTTACCCCATCCAGCACTCCAGTGCCCAGAAAATTCTTTAGCAATATCAAACATTAGCATGTCTTCAGCCCTATTTATAAGCGTGCTACAGGTATTTATAGGACGGTCCTTGTCTATTTGCGCCCAGTAAATAAGAAAAGTGTGTGTGGACACAGCCCTTCCCTTTAGTGATGTTAAAGGGACATGCAGAGATTTGACATGCTAGGTAAGCAGCTTGGTTGAGAATTCTTGTCCATTCATACCTGGCCTTCTGATTTCTGAGTGATCTTCATCACACATAGAATGCATCTATGGGGCTGGAGCGATAGAACAGTGGGGAGGGCGCTTGCCTTGTACACAGCCAACCCAGGTTCCATCTCCGGCATCCCATATGAACCCTTGAGCACTGCCAGGAGTGATTTCTGAGTGCAGAGCCAAGAGCAACCCCTGAGCATTGCCAGGTGCGGTCCCAAAACAAAAAAAGCATCTTGTGCAAGGAAAAACAACTTGTACAAGGAGTCGTTTGAGTGCTGTCTTTGTTTTGTTCTGTAGTGGTTACTGGGCTCTGCACTCAGTGACCTTTCCTGGCACTGCTCAGAGTCCATATGGGAAGCCGGATATGGAACCCAGGTAGGCTGCAAGCAGGCAAGCACCCCACTCATTTTACTCTCAGGCCCCAAGTGCTGTTTGGGGAGGGCCACACCAGCTGTGCTCAGGGATAGTTCTTGGTGGTACCTGAGAATGATATGGGGTACTGGGGATGAAAGTATAAACAAGGCATATGCTTTAACCCCCTGTACTATCTTTCAGCCCCTGTAAGTGTCTTCTGAACTCAGCTTTTTCCACCTTATGAGGCTGTGTTCAAACTACAAAACAGAAGGTGAATGCTCCAAATTGGGCATGATGCGAGACACTCAGAGAACACGTCTGTTAGTGGGGAGAGCCCAGTTGCCAGAACAGTACAAGGCAGTTCTGAATGAACTCTTGGGGCTTCTCTTCCTGTTCCAGTCCCGGGACCACCTGTTGCTGCTCCCCACTGAGGGCACAGGCCTCTGCTCCATCCACGACAGCTCTCTGGCAGGAAGACAGCCTGAATGGAGCACACAGCCCACATGCACTGGCCTGGCTGTGGAGGCCTTGCCCGTTCCCACACCACCAGCAGAGCCTCACCAGGTAGTGAGGCTCCCACTGAGGAGCTGAGATAAAAGAATTCTCGCAGGGACTGGGGATGTAGTGCGGCTGCACAGCACTAGTGGGGGACAGAAAGGTTCCTAGAGACTGGGGGAGATAGTACAGCAGGTGGGGTACTTGGCTGAACCAGGTTTTATCCCCAGCAATCCATATGGTTCCTTAACCCCCTCCATGAGTGATCCCTGACTGCAAGGCCAGGAGGGCGCCCTGAGCACTGGGAGTGCTGTGAGCAATTGTGGCCCCAAGTCAAACAAGTTCTTAGGTAGAGCACCCTAATGTAACATCATTTTCTGAGTGAAATAAACCTAGAGTGAATGAATAATCTGCAAATAACCCCTAGGTTCCTGAGTAGTGTTTATGAAGCTGTTATCAGGAAGACTAGGAAAGTAGAAATGCAACAAAAAGGAAGACGTAATCCATGACAAAAGAGAGCCAGAAGAAAAGGCAAAGGACCAGGAGGAGGAAGTGCTCTTCAGTACTGATCTGTCTCCGCAGACTTCAACAGCTGGACGCTATGGCCCAGAGAGCTCCTGGCCTCCACCTCTACTTGTCGAAACGGAAAGCAACTGTCACTACGGTAATGGAGCAGAGGATCCTACTGATTGGCATGAAACAAGCCATTCTCTGGCCAGAGTCAGACACTGAGCGAAAGGGAGACTGGACCTGAGGATCCCAACTCACTCACCTGAGTTGTTTTCCTGCTTAAGGGATGGCAGGCCCGACGTCCTCACACAAGGAGGTTGCTGCTGTGCAGTTGGCATGACCCTTGCTTCCCTCCACTATTAGGTATCCCGAGAGGAAACGCTGCGCTGGTGTGTGCCTGTATCTCCGTGGAGGCCTCACACAGGCGGCACCGAATAACCCAATAATAATACTAATAATCAAGTAGACAAAGTACCCACAGCTGGGCACATCCGTTCCAAATCCGGGAGCAGCTACTGAGGGCTTTTATGTTTCTCTCTGAAAAAGAGCAGGGATTGAACCAGGCTTAGAAGCATGCAAGTGTGTCTGTGTGGTCAGCTGTGTCAGCTGTGGTCAGCTGTGTGGTCTGAGAAGGGTGTGGAGCTGCCCTGACGCTCCCCCTCCTCTCGCTAGCTCTGAACCCAACAGGAGCCCTGCAGAGGCCCCTCACTAACAAGGAACTCAGGGCGGTTTTCTATGGGTTCCAGTTAGGAGACAGTCACTCAAAAGTTAAACTAGGGCTGTGAGTATGGCAAGTATATTTTTCACAAGCATGAAGTGTTTTCTTTTTTTGTGGTGTCAGGGTCTCACACATGACAACATACCTGAAGTCTCTGGTCAAAAAAAAATATTAAGCATCTTTGAGAATACAGGGGACATTCAGACAAGACAGCAGGGAAGGGGCTTGCCTTGCATGCTTCTAAGCCTGGTTCAATCCCTGTCATTGCAAATGGCCAGAATTCTGAGCACTATCAGGAGTGATCCCTGAGCCCAGAGGCAGAATAGCCACTGAAGACGCCAAGCACTGTCCACATCCCCAATAATAATAAAAAAAAACCAACAGATCCTTGAGTATAAAACACTGAGAGGGGGCGACCAGCCATAGCATGTGGGCCTCAGATGCGCCTGGGGAAGCTGGAACTCCTCTTTCCCCAGGCTAAGCTGACCATGGAGCTCCCGGGAGGACAGATGGGTTTTGGGAGTGGGCCCATCACCTCCGTGGGGTCCCAGAAGCAGCCGGATGAGACTCGCCCACCACACTAGCCACCACCTTTGCTGTCCGGACGCTGGGATACTACCTCACGACCAGATTAACAGAGCAAAACCAGTTCGAGCCCAGGTTGCTGCGGCTGCATAATCCACCAAAATAGTGGAAATAGTAATGTCCTTTAATGCACTGCATTCCAGGATGTGCAGGAAAGTTTGGCGGGAGGGAGAGATAGAGAGGAGAGAGGAGACATACAGAACCCGCCAAGTAGTTGAGGTGTGGGAGGGGGAGGGAGGTGGGGACATTGGTGATGGGAGATGGGTTTGGGTGGAGGGATGGGTGTTGGAACACTGTGGAACCAGAACTCTGCATGAGCATCTTGCAATTGTATGTCTAAAATGTTGTAATAAAATTTGGGGAAAAAAATAAATTAAAAAAAAAAACACTGAGAGAATACTGGAGACTGAAGTGGATTTTGACAAAGAAAAGCTGATTAACAATGAATAAAACTTCCCACAAGGAACTGGAAAAATTTAAGTGAGTAGGTTTAGTTACAACCATGCTAATGATAAAGTAGATTTGTTTGGGGGCGTCTCCAGTGGTGCTGGCAGCCAGCAGAGCGAGCCCTGTCTGGGGGCTCTCAGGAGGCCACAAAGTACCAGAGTCGGGTCTTGTGCCCCCTGTGCCAGGCTCCAGCCTGGCCCATCTACCTGCAGCCTGTTTCTTTCTGAGCGAAGCCATGTCCAAAGCACAAATCACAAAAGTAATGTGAGCAACACCAAGCTAGAGGCTTTCACAAGCTCCCTTTATATTTTGGGTAAAAACACATTTTGTCTGGTCTAGGGTTACACCTGGTGATACTCAAGGGTTACTTCTCATTCACTGAGGGATCACTCATGGTGTTGCTCAGGGACCATATGGGTATGCCAGAAATTGAGCTTGGACTAGCTGCATATAAGGCAAGCACGCTACCCACTATGCAATATAAATCATATCTCTTTTAAACTGCACATTTTATTAAGCGGGATCTAGAGTGGTGAAAAATAATCATTTCTTAACACATTAAAAAGAGAGAAATGTCAATATATGGACATGTATCCAATTAAATGCAAAAGTTCTTAGAATTCTCAAATTCTGTAGAAAATAAAATTTTATATGTACATAAATGTAGAACATAAATCATTTTTGATGTCAGTCCCTAATGAATGCAGTTACCTCAAAAGTAACTTATTACAGGTTCTGCTTTTTGCAGTGTACAATTATCAAAACAGGTCACAAAAATCATACAATCTTTTTTTTTGTGAAGCAGAATAAATTTTTAGTGAAGCAGAAAACTTTATTAATAAGGAAATGTAGAGATGTGTATGTGTGTATATGTGTGTGTGTGAGAGAGAGAGTCAAGTTTCTCGGGGAGGGGATAAAGCCAGTGTCATTTTTATTTATTTATTTATTTATTTATTTATTTATTTATTTATTTGCTTTTAGGGTCACACCCGGCGGGTGCTCAGGGGTTACTCCTGGCTCTGCACTCAGGAATTACTCCTGGCGGTGCTCGGGGACCATATGGGATGCCGGGGATCGAACCCAGGCCGGCTGAGGCGACGCGTGCAAGGCAAACGCCCTACCCGCTGGGCTATCGCTCCGGCCCCAGTGTCATTTTTAAAACAAGACCCTAAATGGGGCCGGAGCAATAGCCCAGCGGGTAGGGTGTTTGCCTTGCACGCGGCCGGCCAGTGCTGGCCTGGGTTCGATTCCCCGGCATCCCATATGGTCCCCCCAAGCACTGCCAGGAGTGATTCCTGAGTGCAGAGCCAGGAGTAACCCCTGAGCATCGCTGGGTGTGACCAAAAAGTAAAACAAGACCTTAAATGACAATTAGCCTATGTAATTTACTTACTTAAGACCCAAAACCAAGAGATCTGATTTTTCATCCTGCTGATATCCCAAACAATCCACTGATCTTACACATTTAACCAATAAAGAAATGTAACAAGAATTTTTTTCCAAATTAAAATTCTTTTTTTCTTTTGTTGGGGCAGGTGTGGGTCACACCATGCTGAGAAGAGACTCCCGGCAGTGCTTAGGACCATATGTGGTGCCCAGAATTTGAACCAAAGAGGCTATTGCTGTAGGCACATACAAGATAGTGCCTTACCTCTGGCACCTACGACGTTTTTTAGAGCACATGGTCAATGAAACCTGAGTTTCATTGATGATTTTCAAAGGCTAAAGCCCTTGCCTTGTATGTGGTCACCCTTGGTTCCCCCTGCCTGTCCCAACCTTGGTCACACCAAGGTTGTGACTAGCACAGGCACTACTAAAAGAGTGTTTTACACATGGGCTTATGGCACAAGCACACTGGGTGTGACCCAAATAAGCAAATGGAAACCCGAAATGTCACAGGATTTCTTCCTGCTGTTGAGTTCTTAGTAAGAAATGTGCATGATTCTCCAAAAGAATATACTAAGGGAAATAAATCATATTCATTTCTTGGCGGAATCGCTGCGGCTCAAATGGTCCCCTTAACTGCAGATCCCACAACATTTAATGCAGGGGCTGAGTATGGGACAGACATGCACCAAGGATTTTGCTATCAGCAGGAGAACTGGAGCCAAATCCCAGGACATCAAGGACAGAGAATAGGCAAATTGCTTCTAAAAAGTATGAGAGAAGAAAGTGCCTGCCATCATGGCAGGTATGTGTATGTGTGGGGGAGGGGGCAGTTTGGAGGGAAAGTGGGGACATTGGTGACAGGAAATGTACCCTGAAGGGACGGGTGTTGGAACTCGGAACCTTATATAACTGAAACCCAGTAATGAACAATCCTTTAACTGTGTATCTCTCTGTGATTCAATAATTTTTTTTAATAATGAAAGTATTAAAAAACCTGAATGCAAGGTGCCCTCCCAATGGAAAACCAGGAGGACAGTTCTACTGTTCAAGAAGGGAGACATCCATGACATTGGCAACTATTGCCCCATCTACCTGTCTGTCATCTACAAGCTGCTCACGGAGTCATCCTGAACAGGAGTGGCAGAACATTAGATGAAGGACAACCATGCGAGCAAGCTGGCTTGCGAAAAGGATTCAGCAAAATCGACCATATCCACATGGTAACCAAGCTCACTGAAGTTTGTAGGAAGTTCAAGATGCCACTCTGTCTCACGTTCATTGATTTACAGAAAGCCTTTGATTCTGTGGAGACTGAAGCGGTCATCGAAGCCCTAGCCAAACAGGGCATTCAAACCCAATACATCAATATCCTTCATGAGCTGTATTACGGATTCACCACCAGGATCTCACCATTCTACAAAGAAATGATCATCGATGTCAAAAGAGGGGGTTCGGCAGGGGTGACACTATCTCACCAAAACTCTTCAGCGCCACCCTCGAGAACATCATGTGACAATTAGAATGGGAAGGAATGGGAGTGAAGATAGACGGTCGGCAACTACACCACCTCCACCTCGCTGATGACATCGTTCTAATAACACCAAACATTAGCCAAGCAGCACAAATGCTGGCTGACTTCGACCAAGAATGTAGAAAGATAGGTCTACAGCTGAATCTCAACAAAACTATGTTCATGAAAAATGAACTAGTTCCTGAGTCTCCATTCACTCTCCATGGAACAAACATCTCTGAATGCAGCAGTTATGTGTACCTAGGTCGAGAAATCAACATGATGAACGACCTAAAACCTGAGCTGCGCAGGAGGAAGAGAGCAGCATGGAATGCCTTCAAAAGCATCAAAGAAATAGCTAAAAAGACAAAGAACCTCCGGCTCCGGGCACATCTCTTCAACTCCACCGTTCTCCCTGCATTAACATACGCCTCAGAGACCTGGGCCCTACGAAAGCAGGATGAGAATGCTATTCAGGTCTCCCAAAGAGGAATCGAAAGAGCTATGCTTGGAATAACACGCCTCGCTCAAGTGAAAGAAGGAATCCGGAGCTCCGACCTCTGTCGCTGTTACAGAGTCAGGGACGCCATCTCGTTTGCCAAAGCATCGAAACTCAGATAGGCTGGACATGTAATGCAATTTGGAGACGACCGCTGGACAAGAGCCATTACCGACTGGATCCCACGGGATGTCAAAAGATCACATGGCTGCACACCTACAAGATGGTCAGACTTCTTCGCCAAGACCCGGAACGAATGGTTTGAGGCTCTTCGTATTCCTGAAGCAAGCAGATGCCACTGTAGCCCAGTGGAAATGTTACTGGCGCCCGCTTGAGAAAATCGATGAATAACGGGATGTTAAGTGATCACGTGAATGAAAGTATCTCCTGAATAGAGTACAGCAATAGGGTGCTTACCTTGTATACAGCCAACCCAGATTTGATCCCTGACACCTCGAGCTGACCAGTAGTGACTTTTGACTGCAGAGGCAGGAGTAAGCCCTGAGCATTGCTGATGTTGCCCAAAACAAACAAAAACAAAAACAAGACAAAAAAGTACCTCACGCATTGGAGAGATAGTATAGGCTGCATGTGGCTAGCCCCATGGGGTCTCCCCAAACTGCTGAGAGGCCCAAGTCAGGAATAGAGTTCAGCACGTCCAGGTGTGCCACCAGACCCCCCAAACAGTCTCTTTTCTTGCCTTTTCATGTTGCGTTACATAACTTTGATATTAAGTTCATGTGTGTGTTAACACATGGCAAAGGCTGAGCTGGCCACTTTCAGACAACTGGACAGCTACTTTCTGCTGGGTGGCCTGGGATCCTGGAGAGCACAGAAGGGTGGCAGAGGAATGAGGCAGCCAGGCAGGAGGGTCACTGGGAGAGAAAGGGGGCTGTGTAGGCTGCCAGAGATGGCAGAGTGGCAAATAGTCTTCAAATAATGAATTTGTCATCACGTCCTTGCAGAATTTGATAGTGTTTAACTTGTTTATACTAAAATTTCAGCCAGTAAAAAAATATTTTAATAGCATACAAAGAAAGTTCAAAAAGGGGCCAAAGAGGTACAGGAGGTAAGGTGTTTGTAACCAACCTGGGTTTGATCCCCCACGCCCCATATGGTCCCCCTGAGCCCCACCAGGAATGAGTCCTGTGTGCAGAGCCAGGAGTAACTCTAGGCACCGCCCAAACACCCCTCTCCCCACAAAGGAAAAAAAAAAAGCTCAAAGAGGCAGAAGTGAGACAGTACTGGGAAAGGTGTTTGCCTTGCATGCGGCCAACCCAGGTCCAATTCCTGGTATCCAATATGGTCCCCTGACCAACCCCAGAAATAATTCGAATGCAGAACCAGGAATAACTCCTGAGCAATGTTGGGCGTGTGACCACCCACAAAGAAAAAAAAACTCAAAACATGTTCAAGATGAAGTACTTTTAATAATTAGTGTATGAATTTGGTTTGGGGACCATAACCCAACTGTGCTTATGCACGAGTGACTCCTATTGGTACTCAGGGGACCATCTGCAGTGCTGGGGATTGAGGCAGGTTGGCAGCACGCAAAGTGAGCATTGTGCCCACTGTACTGTCTCCTGTCTCTCTGGCCCAGGACAGAAAGCTTTAACACTTACTATTGAATTGAAACAAAACTAAAGGTGGTGTGGAAGGAAGTTTAACTGCAGAGTACTTGCCTTGCATGTGTGAGGTACTGGATTTAATCCTGGCAATATGAAAGAAATTATATATACACATATATCTATGTAAAATATATTGATAGAATAGTTTCCATAAAAAAGTTCTTCAATTTCAGTAAATTTAAACAGTATTCAACAGTCACAGTCTCTCTTTTTTCTCTCTCTCTCACACACACACACACACACACACACACACACACACACACACACACACACTAGTTTTTGAAGCCCATTTTTTTTCCAGCACTATGTTCTTTTTTGCTCACAGTCACTTACCATCTATCCTTTGAAACTCATGGCTATCATCATTTACTAAATGTCCATCTACAAATTAATTAACTTTCTTGAGACAAATTCCTGGCATACATAGCATTCTCCTGATTCCCACCAAAGACTCACTTTTAAGATACAATTGCAGCTGCCCCCACTGCCAGTTACTGTGTCATCCACAAGCCTTAAAATCCTGTAATCAGCAGCCGCCAGGTGCCGTATCGCATTCAGCACAGCCCAGCCAGCCACTACAGACATCCCCAAACACACCCAGGCTGGTTTTGTCGAATGTTTTATTGAGAGTCGACATCTGGAGTACTGTAAAACATGCATTATCTGTAGATTCAAAAAGGAGCAGGCCACATTGTCCTCACTGTCACATGTGTCAGGCTTGGCATACATGATGGAGATTAATGAAGTATCATGAGAGTAATATGGTTCCTGAAAAGCGCCTACAATTTGGAGTAGGGTTTTCATCACGTGAAAAGCAAAGCTTTTCACATTTAGCAAACTTGCATTTCATTGGAGGTACACAGTATCTTAATTGTAAAACAAAAATAATCTGTTTGTAGAAGATCCTCCCCACCCACCAACTTTATTTGTCCCTTCTTCAGTTTTCAGAAATTTTAATTAAAAAAAAAAATCTATGCCTTTTGAAGGTTACACTTTTTATCTGAACAATAACTACAATTTATTTTTTCTTTGGTTGCTGAGGTGTATTAAATTTGAAGAAGATAATATCTCCATCTTCAACAATATAATTTCTGCCTTGTTGTCTGTACTTTCCAGCAGCCTGCAAGTAGAGAGAAAATAGGTTATCATTAAAAAAGTCCATAAGATCAATGATTACAGTAGATACCAAAAGTATTGCTTCCTGGGTCACATAAAAGGATGCTATACAAGTTCAAAACTAGTCTCAGAGAGAAGCAAAGTATTTCTCATTTGGGCAGAACTAGATTTTCCATATATACATAATCATAATGTATTCTCCACTAAATTGTTGGTATATAAATATAATTATACCAATATCATTAAGTTTCATTACATTCTGTTTATGGTACATTTCTGATGTGTCTGCGAACATCTAGTAAGTCGCTGTAACAAAACAGATCAAACCATGGGGGGACTACATAACTAGCCTAAAGCTGCTTTATTTTCTTATTGTAAGACTTGCTGCGTGTGGAATCTGTTGCAAAGAAAACTATTACCTATTGTAATGTATATGTTTTAAATGGTTTCCTTCTCATTTTAAAATGTCTTCTTAAAAATGATCATAGAGGCACCTAGAGTCCATGCGGCTTACAGACTAATGGCCCTAGTAACAAGCAGACTCCAACAGGTTGGAGCTGCAAAGATATTTTTTCCACTTGTAAATTAGTCAGCAAAGCAACTGATTCCACCTGCTGGTATGTAGCCAGAGACGTGCAATTTGCCAGTAATCCCACTGCAAACACAGTAGAGACACACTCACCCCGCGCACTGCAAACACACTTCCCCCAAAGACAACAGGCTCTGTGCACACATCGATGCGCACCACACTCAAGCACCATGCTGCCTCAGGCCCAGCCCTGACCACAGTAAGAACCCCATCACTTGGCATTTGCGAAAATGCACTTCCAAAAGACCTGTTAGAATGTTCCTAGCACATAAACCTTGCCTAACAAAGTCAGTCCTTCCTTTTCAATATACTAATAAGAATGTTCAAAAAAGTGAAATTCAATTCTATTAATCAGAAACTAACACTAATTAAGATCATACATCTGAGGTTATAAAGAACAGAGACAAAGTAAACATTTTATACACACACATACACACACACAAATTTTACCTATATATGCACTAATAAAATAAAGGCAATTTTTAAAAAGCCAGACTAGAGGCTGGACAACAGTGCATGGCTTGGCTTTGTGTGTGGCTGATATCGGTTCAGTCCCTGGCATGCCATATGGTCCCCCTGAGCCCCACCAGGAATGATCCCTGAGCCAGGAGTAAGCCTTAAGCACCGGCAGGTGTGGCCCCCAAACCAAAAAAGCCATAATATCCTAAAAGGCACATGCACACTTACATGATTTTTGTAAAGATAATGTGATGTATTGAAGACTATTTGCTACATTTTTTAAAGAATTTAAAGCCCAAGGTTATAAAACTTTACTGATAACACATAGCCAGTGAATATTAAGCTGACATATTAATGGAAGTTTATACACTTTGGTACCACTCAAGTTTACTATTAATTAAAGGTGACTGTATTCCTTTAAATTCTCTAGAGACCATTTAATCCATTTCCACTGCTATCAGAATCACTGGTTGGAGAAAAAAAATCAATACCCATTTGTGAATCTTGAGTATGTATTAAACAAGACACGTCTAACCAGTTCATTTGCACTTGAAAGCAGCCATCTGTAGAAGCCAGCTTTGCCTAAGCAGATATGATTGCTAATAATGTGATATCCCTGTAGACTACAAAGCCCACACAGAGCTATTCAGTATATAGTTCACAGCACTGGCATTAAATTAGTTATGCCGCACTGGTGTTAGAAACACACACACATATACATATACACAATCTTGCTCTAAACCTAAACCTACTTGAAAATACGCAAGTAAATATTTGGTGAATAAGACAGCATAATGCAATTCATAAATGCCTTATTTTCAGTTGGAGCTCAAAATAGGAAACACTAGTTTTAGAGACTACAAACCACGTAAAATACTAAAGGGTTCTAGGCAGAAAACCCAGAAGTCAATCTTTTCCAGTTACAGTATGACAGCCCCCAGTCAGTGGAAAGCATTTCAATAAGCAGGAGATACTATTTTACTATATATCATAAAGTACCACTGCCTTGCTTAAGAAGGAGTTTAAATTTGTGTATCTTTCAAGTTTATTGTAACATAGACATCTATTAAGGACTGGTAAAAGGGTCTTTATGAAAATACAAACAAAAGCATCTGCTGAACTATAATGGAAAAAGGTTATATACTGGCTGGCTTTTGGGGCCTGCAGTTGCCTGTGCTGAGGGCTTACTCCTGGTGAGCTGGGGTGCCGGGATCAAACCTGGGTAAGCTACATGTGAGGCAAGAGCTCTACCTGATGAACTATTGCTTGACCCTGTAAAAATCTTATTTTTAATCATCTTTATAAAAAAAATACACATCAATGATGCTGAAAATCAATAATATTTTTAGTTAATGCTTCATTCTTAATATTTGTATACCCATAAATAGAGACAACGCAACTGAAATTACTTGGTTTAGTTGTAAACTAGTCCACTACTTAAGAAGAAAAAGGTTCTCTCTCAATCCACTGGACTAATTATATACCAAGATTTCCCCCTTCTTGTGCACCAAGAGTTCTAATAAAATCTAACTCTTCAGAATGATCATTTCAGTGATATCAATGAGAACAAGCCAAACATAAAACACACTTTTTTGCCTTTATTCAAATTATGATAGAGCAAAGTTTGAGAGAGTATATAGTAGTCTTCAAATATTAAAGATAGTAAAGTCTTCCCACAATATGTCCACTTAAAAACTTGACCCACTGATTGGAGAAGATATTCTGCCCAGATTTCACTCAAATACAACAGCCAAATGAAGCTAAAAATCATTTATTACTCGTGTAACTATTAGTAGCTGCAAATCAAATCAGTTATTAGCTAAAATAAAGCACCAATTTGGACCTGCCCTCTAGTGTTGAGAAAGCAAATCAAATTCTCAAAGAGCTTAACAAATATACAGTCAAAAGTTTCAGGAACAGGTTTTTATTTAACCAAAATTCCTGTGTCCTTCTTTGAATAAGTATAAGACTATAGATGCTATTTCATGTATACTTTCCAATTTTCAGTGGCCATAAGAGTAAACTTCCTTGACCATCAGTGAACAAAATCTATGAATTTACAATTAGTTTAAATTAGTTTTTATCTTGTTTCAGAAAGACAAAATTACTGACAGCAAATTAAAAGAAAACATTTTAAAATCATGTAAACATACACAGTGAAACTACCAAACTCCAGTGACATCATTTTTTTCAGACCACAGGATTTAAATGATAGCTGTTGCTCATTTTGATCATGTCTCTGCACATCAGTAAAAATTATAATATATGAAAACTAGAAAATACAATTTATTACCTTGACTGCATTTTCAGAACCTTCTTCTTTAAAATCTTCATATTTCATTACTTCAGCCATAATGAATCCTTTTTCAAAATCCGTATGAATCTTCCCTGCAGCTTGAGGAGCTTTCGTCCCTTTCTTTGAGAAGAAAGACCAGAGAAAACTAATTGCATTTAAAATGACTGATGGTAAGCGTGGAGTTTCCTTTCTCTGATCTGCAGTTGGGCTCAACCTAAACTCAGTTCGACATCAGTTACAATGTCAGGTGTACAATTAGCACATTTTCAATCCTGGGCACTGTCTGGGCTGCAGATTCAGCGCAGAGAGATCAGGAGATATTAAAGAAGCATAGCTTTGTTTCTCCTAACAGTCGACCACGGTTTTATTGATTTAAACGTACTGCTCTGGTTTAGGTGTAGATTTCATGTTGATTTTCTGTTCTTTACAGTGGAAGAAAAAAAAATAAGAATTTTAAAGTAACTTTCAAGTTGAATTATCAAAGGTTTTTAAAAAAGATAAAAGGGACTTTTAAAAATCTGACTTATCAAAAGAACATAAAAATCAATACATAAAATGACATTTTAAGGCATTTCCAATAAATCATTTAATGCATGTTCAGCAAGTATTTTTTTAAATTCTTATAAAATTTTAATACTTTTTTTGGGGTGGGGGCAGGTTGACATTTAGGATAACTAGCACATCCTGCCCTAAGCATCATGAAGGAAAATTCAAACTGATATAGGAAGAGAAATGTCTTATAATTACCCGAGATGTTAAATTACAAGGACATACATCCAAGACACATATAAGCATAGAAAGAAATTTGAGGAATAATGGTGACCTAAAAGGCTGCTTAATAAAGCATGTTAAAGTGATAAGAAGTCTGACACTACACAGCACAGTTTTTACAATAAAAGATGTATTAGGTTAATATGGCTACTCACTGATGCTTACCTGACTAAATATATTAGCACATTAAATCATGGGTACTTACAATCAGTCTTAAGATAAACCAGCTTTCATTTTTTCAAGCCCAGAGTATGTTTACTTTTCTGCTGCACATACTAAGTTTAGGAGTTGTAAGGCCTTATGAAATTAAGAAAAATAAACAGTGGCAATTTGTTTATCAACTCAAATTTGCTTTGACACTATGCTGTAAGTCTACATAAAAGGACCCTGGCTAGAAGTCAATCAAACATATTTTACAAAGGAAAAAAGGTGATAAAAGAAAAGTGAATCTGACTTTCTCACAAAGCATTTAACATTATGGTGAACTGCCTCCACGTTTGTACCAGTATCAAATAAAAATAAATGAACAATAAATTACAGCAGCCGGTGAAAATAAAAATCAAAACTACACTAAAATTTATCATATAGCAGATATGAAAAACACAGTAAGAGACCAAATAAGATATAAAAAGCATTTCTAAAAGTTCTGACATAATTTTTTAATACCCAGTAACGCTATTTGGAATCACATTTATTTTATTTTCAATGGTACTGTATTATAATATATTTATATCTAAAAGCAAGCCATTACAGTTCACTTTCTATTGTCCTCTCTGGGAATAAATTAATCATTCTTTCTGGTCACAATAAGTATGCATTAATATTTGAAATATGGATCACATTTTAAAAGATTGAAGATTTATCATTGCATAAAATAAACACTACATCTATGAATTAAAATAAAAAGGCACCAATTATTACAGAGATTTTTTAGTTCTTTGAGTCCAACTGTGTACCTATGAAGAGCATAATGATGTCATATTGCTTTTATTGCTAGAAATGTAATCTGAGAAAAGCAAAGGAGGAAAGAACCACCCGCAACCCAAACAAACTTAGCGAATACAAAATGAAAAGCAACATCAATTTCACTGCAGACAAACCCAGTCACACAGATTAAGCAAGCACAATACTGGTGCGTCTTATCTCTGACCACAGGAGGAGGGTAGACAGATTCTACAGGATGAAGAAATTCAGACTATGTAATAGGCAGAATCAATTGTTACCTGCCTCAATCAATGCCGCTCCACTTTCACTGTTCAGCAGCTCACAAATAATTAAAGTTATCCTGGACAAAAACCTCATCTGTAATGACGAGCTAACCGCCACCATGACAAACTTCAAAGTCAGTGATATCAATCTGAATTCAATAGTGTGGAACTGGATATAGCTGATGAATAAGTATGAATCTTACCCTGATGGTCCATGCACGCACTTCATCTGGGCCTGCAGTGAAAAAGTATTCTAGTTGGAGTGCTGCAAACCCAGCCTTAATGATCTTTGGCAAGCGCTGAAATAAAATGAAACAAATTCACTCAGCATATAAGTTGACTGTGCTAGAGATCAGTATAGAGCTAAAATTGTTCATTTCAAGCAGAAAATGTGCAAGAATGATATTAGTAAATGACCTTTCATCTTTCATAATACCTTGAAGTCAGAGAGCAAAAGCTCAGAAGTCCTTTCTAAAACTGGTTTTAATTGCGTTCGTTTGAATGGAGCACTTTGAATTGTTTAATATTAAACAGAAAAATAAAAACTAGATCTACTCATTCTGCTTTGTCCAAGATTGTTTCCAGCGTGGGTCACGGAAGCAAAATCACTTGAATGAAATCCAGTTTAAACAGTATATTACTGTTACTCTGAAAAAATGAAGGCAACTGATTCACGCCTTCCCTCCCCACTGAACATGACGAAAGAGTTTTGGCGATCATTCCTTCTCAAAAATATACATAACTAATACCTATGTTATAATTAAAACACTGTACGGAGATGACAGATGACAGTTAAAAACTTAATTTAAAATAAATCTTTTCACTCTGTCTCATGGTAAAGAAAGGAGAAGATTCCCTCTTTATAATGGTAATTACTCTGTCATTTATTATTCTATCAGCGCAAGCAATTAAATTACTGCAAGGAAATAGTTGATAATAAAGTGTAGGGAAAATGAATGCTAATTAACCTTTGTGTCATGTTCGCTTCCAGATACTTCTGTCTCTCCTCAGCACTCAATTCTTGCAACTTGAGTTCCAAGGCCCCACTAAAAGGAATGACCAAGGCACCTGGGTCATACTTGTCCACCCACTCTTTAATTTTTATCAACCTGTAGACAAAAAGGGCACAACATTATCTTGTAGTGCATGCATGACTGTACCACATTCATTATTATCAAGTAGCACATACATATTCATAAGAATTGCACGGTTTTATGATGCCATCTTTTTGTGTATAGCTTTCCAAGGTCAAGGCATTAACAGGCAGCAATTGCTTCAGGTACACGCCATAATATTTTACTGTAAAATCTAGTTTTACTTTTAGGATATCAGCTATAGGAACTATTAGGCAAATACTTTAAACTTTTTAAAGTTACAACAAATTGTTCAGTATTAACATCCATGCCCTTGAATAAATATCAATTCTATGATTATTTTGATTTACAAAGTGAAATTTTAAAGAGCAGAAACAAAGTTCTATCTGTACTGTGCAGTAATCATACTTAACAGTGCCAGTTAATTCTGAACACTATGGCAAATATATAATCTGTTCTACCTAGAACTTCTAATTTTTAATAGTTTTGATAGGGGGGAATTTAGCAAATCAAAATAAACACTCTAGCAACACAGACATATAAACTTGGATGGCCATATACACTCTGTTTTTATGACCCTACCTTTTTGTAGAATCATGACTAATAGAACCATAGAGGAAATAAATTCCTTTAATTGCAAAAGGTCAGAGAGCTAAGTTGGTTAGGAAACTGACACCAAAGTGATCCTTCACCTTCTCTCTCAAAGCAATTTGTGTCATGTTCGCTTCCAGGGGCAGGGGTTAGAACATATATGAAACAAGTGTAGTGAACATATTAACCAACTCTGGTCCTACCAGACTGCTCATTTTTTATTCCTTGGCAGATTACTGATATAAGGTCTGTTTCCACATCCATAAAAATGGAAGTAATATGCAGTCAAAGTGACAGTACAGTGAGTAAGGCATTAACCTACCCACTTGCATGTGCTGACTAGGGTTCTATCCCCAACGCCCCATATGGTCTCCCAGGCCCATCAGAAGTTACGTGCAGACACCCGACACAACCAGGCACCTGACACAACTGGGTGCGATTCCCGTCCCCCACCCCCGAGAAAATAGTACATAAAGCACTTTAAAACAATGGTGCCTGGCTAAGCAAACAACTACCAGTAGTTACTTTCATTAATTTTTTTTCAGATAATCAGCACAAATACTTCTGGCTCAGAATCAGGTTTAGAACAGGCTCAAAAATAATTCACAAACAATTATATTAAAAATTTTTTGTATACTGTATACTTACAATATAGTTCTATAACAGATCAAAGTTCTACTGGCAAAAGAAAAAAACATAAACAAAAGCAACAGCCCCTCCCCCTGCCAAAAAATAAACACGATAGCAAAAATCCTTTAAATAATCAATGTAAATGTCTGTTTAGGAAAAAATAAACATAAGAACAAAACCACAAATTCATCAACACCTATCAAATAAAATGAAGGGGGCTCAGTTATTAGAAAATCAAAAATATGGCCTACTGAGTAGAATTTAGTATGGGGTAAAGGAATGAAAAAGCCACACAATAGTTTGCACATGTTTATTACACATGGTTAATCTATAATTTTCTTATTTAATACTTTGGCAGAAGTTTTTGATCTTTAAATTTTTCTCCTTTTGATCATATCCTAAAAAATTCCAAGATTTTGTTAGAATAAAATATGTGTTCTTTAAAGCATAAAATCCAAAGGGATAATTTACTTTAACCCTACTGTTTCTTTCTCTGTGTGTCCCGAGGGACTAGCCTGAGGCAAGGGATCACTAACAATGCAGGATCATGCATCCCTTTGGGCTGTCCCAATTTCCAACATAGGTATTTTCCGATCAGATTATAAAGGGCAGTTGAGGGAAAAAGAAAACTTCAACTTGATACCTGTGTCTAGAAATAATATTACAAGAGTTTATGTTACTTCAGACTTACATTTATTTAAATGAAACTGTGCCTTTAAATGTTATCACTAATGGTTTTGTAATACATTTATTATATTAGTCAGAACCAAATTTGTGAAAATCACATACAAATACAGATTCAATCAAGGTAGAACAGGCCTGCATGAAAAGATAGTATAAGAATATATATACGTTTTGTTTCATAAATAGGGTCAATACTAATAAAACTAGAATTGTTATGAAACAACAAGATAAGAAATAATTACTTTGGCTAAAACATCAATTCAGAACGACAGTAGTTCTACCCTGTCATTTGAACAGCCTTTCCTACAGGGACCTTAGAGGGATTATTTGCATTCCTCAGGTGTTCTATTGTACAATTCAGATGAATAAAGACTTACAAATCATTCCTCTACCGCCAATGTGAGACTTTGATCTGGTGAATACACTATTGTACCTTAACTATAATTGGCAAAAAACCTGACAGTGTAGAGCATCACAAGCTTAATAACAAAGGAAACTATCTCAAAGTGTTGACAGATGATCTTCATAATGCAGAAGCAGAGCTGGTACATTCTGCAATAAATGAGCATTGAGGTCTAAAGGTCTCTAAAGTGACTGACATCAGACCTGCCTCAGCCTCGCGAAAAGAAAAGGTACGGAGCCCTCTTCGTAAAGTGAGTTGGGCTCTCTGCCTGCAAGCTTCACTTCTGTGACTTTCACTGTCACAGAAAACACAGGAAGATGAAAAGTGAGTCAGGTTCTTTGGCTGTCCGCTTCACTTTTGTGACTTTTACTATCAAACAAAAGTGAGAAATGTCCCAAGCGATTTTTAATTACATAGTTGAAACAAGACCCTGGATAATTGGGGGGTTGGGGGGAAACGGCACGACTTTCAAGATTACAAACTGAAGGCATATAATACATCTATTACATCTGAGAGTCACAAAAGTGAGATAATGAGGACAACATCACAAGTCTGAACCCCACTGGGACCAGCTACTTTATGCAGAAAAAGCCCATCTATTGCTACAAACTATACCCTAAACTACAGCTGGTCATGGGTACTACTCTAGAGACAGTGGAAAGGGTAGGCTGACACTCTGGTGATGGGTGTGGTACACACACACTGAATTCCTGAAATACTGCTATTAACAGTGTTAATATTATAAAACATGGTGCCTAAATTAAGAGAAAAAGTGACTACTGATAGACAAGGGATATAGAAAACCTAAGTTGAGCTTGGTACCAATACTAGGAAAGCAATTTATCACTCCAGGGGTTGGAGTGACAGTACAGTGGGTAAGGTGATTACCTTGCCTGTGGCTCACCTGGGTTCGAGCCCTGGCTCCACATATGGTCCTGAGCCCTGCCAGGAGTGAGCCCTGAGCACAGACCCATGAGTAAGCCCTGAGCACTGCCGAGTGTGGTCCCCAAACAAAAAAACAAAACAAAGATTTTTCAAGTACACTGTCAAATTAATAATCATCTCCATGTTAGCAAAAGTGTAAAGGAAACCATCCAGCTATTAATGATGAAAATAACAATGATGATGTTATAGAACATCAAATTATATGACATGAAATAATAGGAGTGAATTCCAAAAAGAAGGTAAAATATAAAGACTTTCTTACTATTCACACTGCAATTTTTTTTTTTGCTTTTTTTTTGGGTCACGCCGGCGATGCTCAGGGGTTACTCCTGGCTCTGCACTCAGGAATTACTCCTGGCGGTGCTCGGGGACCATATGGAATGCCAGGGATTGAACCTGGGTCGGCTGCGTGCAAGGCAAATACTCTACCCCCTGGACTATGGCTCAGGCCCCCATTCTGCAAATTTAGATGAGCAGATTATATCTTGATATGGGGCCCGGGCCATATCAGTTTCCCCAGTCCGATGAGTGAGAATGATACCCATATATATTTTTATACATTTTATATATTATATATTGTTTCTCCTAGTTGTGATTCCCTAGAAGAAGAGAAAGCAGAGACAGCTTTAAGACTAAGAAGGGGATGTGCTGAGATAGCCTGGAGGCTGTGATCATGGCATTCCTTAGAATTCCACTTTAAATATCTAGCTGTTCTTTTTGTTTGTAACCTCTGTTTTTGTTTTCTTTTAAACTTTTTTTGGGGAGTCAAGGGGAGGAGCCACACCTAGTAGCAATCAGTACTTATTCCTGGCTCTTTGCTCAGGGGATCACTCCCGGCAGTGCCGAGGATAGAACTTAGGTGTACCTCATGCAAGCAGGCACCTTACCTGCTGTACTACTTCTCCAGGACTTGTAACACTTCATTCTCATTTAATGAATTCTTAGCCCCGTTAGTATTTTAGAACAGTTAATTTTCTGAAAGCCTTTCATTTTGCTTGAGTTAGTTCTAGTTTCTTGGGCCTAGCCCTTCCCTGTTCATTTGTTGTCTGCCAATAGCCTCTTGAGCGCTGCCACCTAGGCACATGCTGTGCACATGTGTCTGTAATCATTTGCTGCAGCATTTATATTCCAAAGGAGCCAGTTTCCCCTGGGCTGTTGAGCCATACCTATATAAAGGGTTGATTTGCAGCCATTTCTTTTACAGAGATCCATGGAATGTCTAGGGCTTTGGAGCATTTTAAATTTTAGGGCTTGTTTTTCTTTTCCACGCAGTAGGATATTGATGATGCAATATACAGTTCTCTTCCCCTACCAGAAAATGTAAGGAAAACAGGTGCTCTGAAATCTCTGCAGTGTTAAAAAATATTTCATATTCACAGTGAAAATAATCAACCAGTTAATACAGTTTTATCATAGTCAACAGTTTCTTACTCTATAAGCTATAATTATGCCTTTTAAATTTTAGCAAGCTTCAAACTTACAAGATCCTTCATACCAGGGATGCTCAGGGGTCACTCCTGGCTCTATTCAGGAAATACTCTTGGTCATGTGCACATGGGGACCATATGGGATACCAGGGATGGGACCCAGGTTGGCTTCATGAAAGGCAAGTGCCCTATGAGCTGTACTATCTTCTCCAGCACCAATACTGAAACATTTCCTGAGCGGATAATAAGATGGGAAAATTCTTAGCACATAAATTGATTATAGGTGTTGATGAAGGTCTCCTTAGCTTTATCGCACTCATCTGCAAACTAGTCTAGGTTAGTAGTTTTCAACCTGTTCTAGGTTTCCTAATCTACAGACTCCTAAGGTGTTGGGAGGAACAGAGTAAAGGCAGGAATGGAAAACAGGAAGGGAGTGGATTCCAACACTTATCTCAATCTAGATCATTCTTTTAGGAGGGGCCACACCTGGCAGTGTTCAGTGCTTACTCAGGGATCACTCTTGGTAGGTGGGAACCATATGGGCTGTTGGGGATTGAACCTAGGAGAGCCACATGCAAAGCAAGCGCCCACCTGCTGTGCTATAGCTCCAGCCCAGTGAAAGGAACTTTTAAATTTTGGCCTTGCCACTGGTAGAACTTTTACAAGAAGAAAACAAACAACCCCATCAAAAAATGGGGAGAAGAAATGAACAGAAACTTCAGCAAGGAAGAAATTCAAATGGCCAAAAAACATATGAAAAAATGCTCATCATCACTAATCATCAGAGAGATGCAAATCAAAACAACAATGAGATACCACTTTACACCACAGAGACTAGCACATATTCAAAAGAGCAAGAACAACAAGTGCTGGCGTGGATGTGGGGAAAAGGGGACACTCATCCATTGTTGGTGGGAATGCCGGCTGGTACAGCCTTTCTGGAAAACAATATGGACATTCCTCCAAAGACTAGAAATTGAACTCCCATTTGACCCAGCCATACCATTCCTGGGAATCTACTCTGGGAAACCAAAAATACGCAGCGGAAACACCATCCCTACTTTTATGTTCATAGCAGCATTATTCACAATAGCCAGAATCTGGAAGCAACCAGAGTGCCCGAAAATCGATGACTGGATAAAAAGCTTTGGTACATCTACACAATGGAGTACTATGCAGCTGTTAGGAAAAATGAAGTTATAAAATTTGCCTATAAATGGATGGACATGGAGAAGATTATGTTGAGCGAAATTAGCCAGAAGGAGAGAGACAGTTACAGAATGACTGCATTTATCTGCATAACATAAATATATATGTACATATTATGATACCAATATCCAAGGTCAAGTGAAACATATATCAGGAGGTCTTGTCAAAGGTGGAAATTATCAAAAACGTGTGGGAGTCAGAGGCTAGGTAAGACAGAAAATGGAACAGTGCGCTAACAATTGTCGAGGGTACTAATGCCAACCTAGAAATGAGCATTAAATACAGGCAAAATGATACACATGACAACCCTTTAATGTATGTTCTGTAATCCATAGTCTGGAGGGAAAGGAAAATAGAAGGAGAGTGAAATGGAAAGAAATAAAGAACCTGCCATGGAGGAGGGGCTGGGGAGGGGAAGGGAGCCGGGGACATTGGTGGTGGGAGATGGGCACTGGTGGCGGGATGGGTGCTGGAACACTGTATGACCAAAACCCAAATATGAACTTTTTAATTGTATATCTTTGTAATTGAAAAAATAAAAAAATTAAATAAAAAAAATTTTGGCCTTGCAAGTATTTTACACCACTTAAATAATTCTGTATAAGCAGATGCTCAGACAATGCTGGCTGGATCAAGGAGCAGAAATGAAGTAAACTGAAGTTTAATCTACAAAAGGTAGGTGAACATTCAAATGTGATTCTTAGAGAGACCAGTTACCATTCTGTCAGAATCCATCTCTAGACATGAGTAAGTGAGAGATGACTGCTGGAGGTAAGTATGTTTATTAGCTAGTACGATGAAAAATCATACCAACAGAACCTGGGAGAAGCACACTGAAATAAGATGAAACTGTATTTAAAAAATCTTTATTACAGTGGGGTTTCGTTCCCAAGTTAAGCCTGTGGCTTGGACTACAGAACTTCATGCCTGAAACATCAAGCTATTACTAACCATTCAAAATGGTGACACAGATGGTACACCACTGTGAATGCATCAAGAAAAGTATGTTAAGGCTTTCCTGAAACATTTGAAGTTACTATTATATTCTGTGTTCACACTGAGTGGGCCTGAGCAGGGTAGATGGACAGACTTATTTTTTAATACTCTAGAGCAATGTTTCTCAAAATACTTTTGAGAAATAGTTTCTATGAATCCAAGATTATAAGAAAACCTAAATCTGTAATCTCTAAAAGTAGGATTTACAATAAATTCTACACTTTCTACTCTAAGAGCCACGGTTTTTCTTTTTATTTATTTATTTTTTGGGGCCACACACCCAGCTACACTAAGGGGATCTAGGGGGTGCTGGGAATGGAACCAGTTCATCTGTATGTCGGGTAAGCATCCTACCCGCTAGCTGGGAATGGAACCAGTTCATCTGTATGTCGGGTAAGCGTCCTACCCGCTAGCTGGGAATGGAACCAGTTTATCTATATGTCAGGTAAGCATCCTACCCGCTATGCTCCCTTTGGTCCCTATTTTCCAAGTGTTTACTTTATTTAATATTTTTAAATAAGGGCTACTCCTGATAGTGTTTGGCTTAACTTCTAAACCCCATGGTTTAGAACTGAGAGGGGTCAGGAGGGTCAAGAATTGAACTCAGGGCTTTGGCATATTCTAGGCACATATGTGTGTTGTCCCTGGAGCCATCTCTGGTCCTGAGCCACCATTTTTGAGTCTCTTCACTTTTTTTTGCAATCCCTTATGCTAGACTTAGAAATACTTGGAATAAAATTATCACGAGGTATGAAACCATATTGGCCAACACTTGGAGCTTGAAACTACCAAAACAAATTCAGAGCTAGTGCGTCCACAAGTCCCATTTAACTCTCATGGATGAAAAGTGTGGGTGGGTGGCCATAGTCCAGAGGTTAAGGGGCCAACCCTAGAGTAATCTCTAGCACCCCATGGACCTCTAAACATCACTGAGGAGCAAGGAAAGGGCTTCCAGGCCTCTTGAGTATCACTTGGGAGTTGCCCAGTCCAAGAGAAAAACAAAAAGTAAAATGAGAATGGTTATGAGATGAGACTTTTATATTTAGACTACTTATGAAGAGGCAGAGAGTTAGAGGTCTACCTCTGAGGTAGAGAGATAGCACAGGGGGAAGGGGGCTCGCCTTGCACAAAGCCAACATGGGATCGACCACCAGCACAACTGTGGTCCCCAGAACCCTGCAAAGAGTGATCCCTGAGCCCAGAGTCAGGAGTAAGTCCTGAGCACTGCTGGATGTGCCCCCCCAATTTATATTATCTTTGATACCTTGGCAGAATTGAAGAGAAGGATGCTTGTCATAAACAAGAGACATATGCATGGGGGTGGGTTTGGGTAGCAGATACCAAAATTCTTGTTATAAGGTAGTGTACCAAAGAAACACAGCACCAGAAAGATGACAGACACTGCTGCACCGACTTCTTTTTCTTGGAATGGTCTAGTTTGAGAAGGGCATGTAAACAATAAAAACTAATCTGACAGGAATATATTCAATAAAATAAGTTGCATCAAGCATGAAGTCTAGAAAGGAAGACAATATTAAGATGGCATACTCCCCAAATTGACCTCCTGATTCACCGCAATCTTTATCAACACTTCAGCTGCTTTCTATGCAAAAGCGAAAAGCCCATCCTAAAATACATTATACTACTTATGTATTTTAGGACATAAGTAGTCTCTGATAATTAGGATAATTAGAACAAAACCAGAGGATTCACCCTACCTTATTTCTAAACTTATCATAAAACTAAAGAACAGTAATCAAGTCTGTGGCAGTGACATTAGTTAGACAGAGACCACTGGAATAGAACTGAGAGTTCACATATCTAAACTGCGTAAACATTTTTAAATTGTAGTAAAACCACACAACATAAAATTGACCATCCTAGGGTCTGGAGTGAATACTACAGTGGGCAGGGTGCTCGTCTTGCATACAGCCAACCTAAGTTGAATCCCTGGCACTCAATGTGGTTCCCTAAGTCCCAACAGAAGTGATCCCCTGACTGCAGAGCCAGGAGTAAGCCCTGAGCACCACTGGGCCTGGACCAACAGAAACCAATAAAAAGACCATTCCATTTTATAATTTACAGTTCAACCGTGAACTATACTCAAACTGTTGTGAAGTACTTCAGAACTTCATTGTATAGGACTGAAATGACCTATCCACCGAATACCACCCCCTAGTCTCTGCCCCGAGCTCAGGCAACTATCATTCTGGTTCCTTTTTCTGTAAATCTAACTACTTAACAAAACAAAAACAAACAAACAAAAAGTATTTTAAAAAATAGGGCTGGAGCAATAGTACAGTAGGTAGGGAACTTGCCTTGCACACAACCAGCCCAGATTTAATCCCTGGCACCTGATACGGTCCCCTGCTCGCAGAAGTAACCGCTGACCACCACCAGGTGTGAACCTGCCTTGCATGCAACCTTCCCAGGTTTGATCCCTGGCACCTGATATGGTCCCCTGCACCCACAGAAGTAACCCCTGACCACCACCAGGTGTGGCCCAAAAACAAAACAAAATTTAATTACAGTATAGGTAATGTGATTACAACACTGTTTAAGTTTATAGTACTGATATGTATAGTCACTGCACCTCACCTGAATTTAACTACTATAATCTTTTAATTTTTAAATACTGTAATCTTTTAAGGAGAAACTGAGTTTTTTTTTTTTTTTGTGTGTGTGTGTGATTATTTCACTTGGCATTATGTTCTGGAGGTTTTTCTGTTACAGGATGACAGATACTAATTTTTTCTTCTTTTAACTTATTTATTTTTGGGGAGAGATGCTTAGTGGTGCTCAAGGATCACTCCTGACAGTGCTTAGCACAACTATACATGATACCATGGATCAAACCAGGAACAGCAGCAGGGAAGGAAAAGTGTCTTGGCCCCTATATTTTCTCTCCGGCCCCTCACTTTTACTTTTGAACTTATTATTACATTATTAGTAGTAGTACCAGTAGTAGCAGTGGTGTTGACACCACACGTGGCAGTGCTTAAAGGACAATACAGTGTTGGGGGATCAAATGTGAGCCTCCTGAATGCAAAGCCTGCACTCAGCCCCTTGAGCCATCTCACTGACCCATAATTCCCTTCCTTTTAAAGCCGAGTAACAGTATCTAGAGGAACTGCACAGTGGCTTAGAGCACCTGCCCTATGGGCATATGGTCTGGAGTTCATTTCTCAGATGTCCCATATGTACCAAGCTCCACCAGGCAGTTCTCTTGGCTGTTAATTCCCAGAGCTGTGAGTGAATTCTGGCCATACTGCAGGCAAGTGTGTGCAAACACCATAAAAAAGGGGGAGAAGACCCAACCAGGTACAGGAATTGAAAAAAAAAAATTTGTGCAAGCGCCTTGTTGACAAAGTGTTGACTTCTGGTGAACATGTGTGAGAGCACGCCAGTGACCCAGGGGAGTGCCGCCAGAATACCTAGGCCTTGGCTGTGAGTGCTCCCGCCAGAACCTGGGCCTTGATATGAGTGCTCCCGCTGGTGAGCACGGGTGCAAGTATCAAAAGGAAAGGCGTATGAGCCTCAGAGGGCACCACAGCTCACTGATGTGTGGCCCCACTGTGTACCACAAGCAAGCAAGCCCCACTCATACAACAGCAACAAGGAAGGGGAGTGGGGAAGGGAGAGAAACTGAAATGAACTTCACAAAAAACACAGCCAGAGTACTACGTTGCTGTCTGCCTACGCCCACTCTTGCGCCTTCAGTTATGGTAAGCATGAGGCTGCCATGACTGCAAACACTGTGTCCGAGTGTCTCTCTGAGACCTACAGTCAATTCTCTTCCAAGTGTACCATGAAGCGGCGTTTCTAGACTCGTCTCTAACCCTGCTTAGATTGTCTGAGATCTGCATGTCACTTTCCATGGAGCTGTTACATCCCCACTAACAGCTCACTGTGGCTCATTTTGTCATACTCTCACCAGCATTTTTTGCTGTTGTTGTCCGAATGATTTTTATAGTAGCCATCCAGTCAGGTATGAGATGACTGACACACTACTGTCATTTTGATTTGCATTTCATTTTCAGCATTTGCATATGCTGGATGGCCACTTTGGAGAAAGGATTATCAAATCCTCTACCCATTTTTCAACTGGGTTATTTGTTGAAATTGTGCTTACACCATTTTTTATTTTAAAAACAAAGGGAGGAGGGGGAATTTGGGCCACATCTGCAGACCTCAGGAGAGTCAGGGGGTCAAACCACTATCAGATGCATGCAAAGGAAGCACTTTAATGCTGTACTATGTCTCTAGCCCAGTCAATTTTTGTCAAGGGTATTAAAACACTCAAGTGGGAAAAGGTAAGACAAAAGTGGAAATTTTAAAGTTGAACAGTAGTCACAAATTAAGAAGAACCAAAGACTTTGTTGAAAGAGTCAAACTGTAAATTTTTTACAAGATAAAAAATGGACAGGACCATGATCTTGGAATAGAAAATGGTTTCTCTGATGTGGCACCTAAAGCACAAACAGCCAAAAGGAAAAGTATTGTGGACTCTGTCAACATAAAAGCTGGGACATTAAAAGGCACAATAAAGAATTAAATGCTACTCTGCATAATGGGGAATGATTGGCTATCTATCTAGAATACATATGTATATATAAACACAATATATGATACATAAATCACTTCACTTGTATCACTTGTTTTCCCATTGTTCATTGATTTGCTTGAGCAGGCACCAGTAACATCTCCATATATCCTGTCACATGCTAGTAGAGCCCAAGGGCATCTGCTCGCTCCAGGAACATAAAGAGTCTCAAACCATTCCATCAGGTCATGGGAATGAGGTCTATAATTGTTAATGGTATTTGGCATATCAAATACAACACGGGTAGCTTGCCAGGCTCTGCTGTGTGGCTCTCCCGGTGTCCAGCTGATCATGAGGCACCCAGGAGGGAAGGCGGGTTCTAGCCCTGGCCTGCCATCCCAGCAGACCTCGCAAGATGCCAGAGGAACCCCCACACCATGAGGGCTGCAAAGAGCTAATCACAAGCCCGGCTCGTCAGAGTCCCACCCTCCAGCCGTCTTTTTCAAGCCCACCCCAGGTATGCCTGATCCAGCGACTTACATCCACGGGGCAGAGATGCTACCGGTTCTCCCTGTGCCCAGCTGATCACGAGGCGCCGGGAGGAAGGCAGGTTCTAGCCCTGGCCTGCCATCCCAGCAGAGCCCCTGCAAGAAACCAGGGAACCCCCACACCATGAGGGCCACCATTTTCCACATCTGGACTCCCCAGCTTGTCAGAGCTCCACCTAGCAGAAGTGCTGATCACAAGCCCAGGCTTGCGAGGCCATGCAATTCATCAATAAATGCACAAGATGAGAGGTGACTATAAGAGTATACATAAATAAAAAAAAACTTTTTAACCCCATATTAATAAAAGAAACACAATTTTAAGACGAGCAAAGGATGTGAACAGACACATCTCTTGCAAGTTATCCAAATAGCCAACAAACATATTAAAAAGATATTACAGAAAGAAGTACTGATAAATCACAACATGATGAACTCTGAAAATATGCTAAGTAAAAAAAGCCATTTACAAAGGGCCAGGTATCCATATTAATTCAATTTACATGAAATATGCTCAATAAATCAATCCAGAGGCAGAGTTGAATGGTTGTAAAATATGAGGTAGAAGAAGCAGTTTGGGGATGACTACTGGAGGGCACTGGGTTTCTTTTAAGAGTGATTTAAATGTTTTAGAATTCATGTACAAAAAATACTAAAAACCACAGTGAATTTAATTTTTTAATTTTATTTATTTATTTATTTATTTTTTGCTTTTTTGGGTCACACTAGGTGAGTCTCAGGGGTTACTCCTGGCTCTGCACTCAGGAATTACTCCTGGCTGTGCTCGGGGACCATATGGGATGCCGAAGTCGAACCGGGCCGGCAGAGGCCGGCCACGCAAGGGCAAACACCCTACCCGCTGGGCTATCCCTCCGGCCCCACCACAGTGAATTTAAACCAAAATTTTAAATGCTCATACATTAAAATTTATTATTTGGCAGTAGGTGGGGATTGGGCCACACCTGGCAATGCTTAGGGGACCATATGTGGTATCAGAGCCCAAACTAGGATCAGATGCACTCAAAACAAGGGTCTTATTACATACATTCTGTATGATCACTCTGGCCCCATAAATTAAACTAACAGTGGGTGAGGCTTACATATTTATTGAGGTGAGAGTATATTCCTGAGATTTTATAATACTATAAATCAAAGATTTTTTTTACACATAATGTCTGTGTACTGAAAGGTGATCATATTTGTTCCTCTCCTACTTTCAGTACTCAGTTCTTGCCAGAGTGATCATTTCCAACTATCATCGCCATAGTGATCCCTTCTCTATTCTAACAGCCCTCCTGAGAGAGGAACTGTGTTTTACGAGGAGGCTATTCATTCTAATGAAGTCCTATTTGTTTCTGTCATGGTTACTGTGTTTGAGGTGTTGCCATTTAAAGAGAGCTGTGCTGCTTGCTACAGGCTGTGGAGACACTCATGTTTCTGTGAAGCATTGTGGACTGAGAAAGTGGCAGAGTGAACATGTGTAAAGCAGATCAGAATTCCCGACAGAAGGAGAGAGCTGCCATGCAAGGATAACAGAGATGAGGCTGTTACCTAACCCAAACATGGAGAGAGGAGGCTTTATAAGCAGTATAACTGAAGATGAAGGAATGATAAAAGGCCAAACTTAGAAGATAAAAAGATGGAACTTAGTGATTAACTGAATGTGGTGTGGAAGGCAGGAGTATAAGGACTTGAAGAACTTTCTATGATTCAAGTGTGCTAGGATCTGCCACGAATACATTAAAGGAAAAAAAAAACAGGGGTTAGTATTACATATAAAATAAACAGTATGGTTACAGAATAGCCAGCAGAATAGCTAACCGAACACTTTGTGTTGGAAGTCAGGAATGATTTGAAAAGGGCTAAGAGAAGAAACTAAAGCTATAAAATTGTGACTCATTAACAGAAAAAGTAATTAACAGAGAGAAAGCACTTTTCAAAGTAATATCCATGTAATCAGGATCACTTGGAAATTTACTTAACATGTCGATTTTTGGCTTTATTCCCTTCCTGCTGAAGCAGCTACTCTGGAGGTGGCACCAGCAAACTGCGTTTTTCAACTTCCTACAGGTGATTCTGACACAAGCTATAAAGTCTGAATACCCTAAGCACAAAGGCTAGAGTTGAAATCACAGACACAGAAGTGGATCAAGAGAAATCATTCAACCACTGATGCCTGGAAAGAGGAAAATCTGGGGCATCTGTGTTCTCACTCCCACTCCCAGCCTTTTGCTCTGTGAAAGAAAGAGAACCATTTTAAGCAGGTAAATGGAGATGTAAAATCACATGCACGAGGAAAGGCTCTCTTTGCCAAATACATGAGGAGTAAACAAATCTCTGCATGCTTTCACCTGGCCCACAGGCAGATAATGGCTTTTACATTCAGGATGAGTTAAAACAGCATTACTGTGTGACTGAAATGATGTCAATCCAACCGCAGTGCCACAAATGGAAGTCACTGGCTATGCTACACTTGTCTGCTGCGCTCCCCAAGGCTGCTCTCAAGGAGGAGAGTGGCAAAGGTGAGCAGCTGTCCTCTAAGCTGAAAACGCCAGAGCGTCCTGAACCATCATGGAGAACAACTGGGGACCCCTGGCTCCATCTGCCCACCTGTGCGCTATACCGTAAATGTATCCAGCCAGAAAAGGCTCACTTCAGATGATTCACACCAGCGTTTCCCAAAACGGACGAAAAGAGCTCCTGGAGGGCGGAAGGATAAGCCAGGGTGTAGCAGCATTGGCTGCAGCGGGGTGCATTTCTCCATTAGGCTTAGGCTAAAAGATTTCCAGAGATGCACTGAGTGTCCCCCACCACCCTCTTGAAGAGGGGCACAGTAGGCTGACTAACATTGGGAAACTCTGACCCTAGCTACTTTTGTTAATTTAGACTAAAGTCAGTGTGAGATACAGATTTTATTTAGCTTGCCATTCACTCCACAATATTATGAGCCCAGTAGGCACAGTTGCCTATGCTGGAGATACACACTGAACAAAACAATCGTGGTCTTTATTCTCATGACACCTAAATTCTTTCTCAAATTATATTTTTTGTTTTTGTTTGTTTGGGGGGGGGGGTGTACCTAGCAGTGCCAAGGCAACCAACTAGTCCTCAAAGATCCAGGAGAGGCTAAGGACTGCGAAAAGGGCTCTGCAGGCAAAGCCCATGCTTCAGCCCTGGGGTCATCTCCTGGCCCAAGATTTAAGCTGAGAGACCAACAGACAGACAACCACCTAGGATTACAGTATGTGTGGTCAGTGTTCAAATGCCAGTACACCTGAGGCTGTGAGCAGAAGTTGGTCTGGGACATTAGACCCAGGTTAGTAGAGGAAAGTTGCATCTGAGGGGCCAACCACAGTAGGGGACCCCAAGATGGGGTGGTGGGTACAGACTATGAAATGTTTTTAGACATCTGCAGATACAGAACCTTGAGAGGATGAAGAAAGCGAACAAGCTGTGAGTAGCACAGGTTTGAACACTTTCCCTAATGAATTTTCCAATGGTATTCTTGACTATAAAGTACACACAGAATAATTATATAATGGGTTCAAATGGCTTGGGAACAAAATACAAATTAAAAAAAATCAACACTGTACAATGACTTAATTACCCAAGAGATAGGAATGGCTCTGGAATGCCATTTCTGCTTATCAGGTATATACAGCAATAGTCTTTTTCTTTAATGGAGGAGAAACATTCCACACAATGTAAGTTTTACAGTATACTGGCAAATGCAAACATGCCCAAGAAAGGATAAATAGGAGGTAATTTTTTAGTTGCTCGAGAAACAAAACCAAAAGCCTTCCCTAGTTTACTGTATGAACACAGTGTAGTGACTATAATAATGACCATAAAAGAATAAACAGCACCAGAAAACATAAGAATGGTCTTCTGTTGTAATTTATACACTGCTAATGCATGATAACAGACCACTGAAGCTTGAGATAAATGATAAGCTATGAACTTTGGGAAAGAGTTAATGTCATTAAGGTCTTAATTGTAAATGTGGTACATGGCATATACAACACAGCTATTTTGTGGGTTGGTTGTGCAGTCTGATGCATGTTAAACTAATTCATTCATGATCTTGTTTTCTGGGTCCAAGTAACAACTTTCTTCTTGAAAATTAAACAAGTTGAAGGAGTAAAAAGTAAAATGTTCAATAATCTTTTATATATTTTGTCTAATTGACTTTTCCTTATGAAAATGAAAAACAGTATGAAAAATGATAAAACATGATCTCAACCATGTGAATAGGCAGACACAGGTCTATCTAAACGTAAGGTACATTTAATGTAATGATTCATACTGTCGCTAATAGAAAGATTCAGCAGTTCTCAATCGAGACCTTTATTCCTTCTCTGAATAAATGATGCCTGAAATTTTTTATTCTTGTTCTAATGGAATTTCAATGGCCTTCACTGCAAATCTACTGGAAATTTTTGCATATTAAGTGGAAAAAATTAAATGATGTTAACCACATTTTAATGTGATTAAGGCTGACAGGGTCATTATTTCTGCTAATCACTCAGTTTAAAAAGCTCAAACAAAACTTTGAAACAGACAAGGTTTTTAATTTTCTGTATATTGTGTTGAAAAAATTTTAAAACTCCAGAAGAAAAAAGGGAGGAAAAAAATTCATACAAAATCCTTGACAAAAATCAATGAGTTTTTCTTACAATTTGCAGATGGGTTTCATTATACTTAATCTGGTGATGTGAAAAAAATGCAAAACAATCTTGGTGCACATGCTACTTTGGTTTCTTTCCTTTTAAACACGGAGAGGGGTAAGAAAATGTGCTTTGAGAATTCTGAGTTCTGTGTTTCCTATTTGACGCTAAATGGAAACAAATACAGTTTTTCTTTAGATCTTAAAGCAAACTAAAAACCAGAATTAATGCATAATACTGTCTCAAACAATTTTTTCAGTGTCCTATTTTCCAGATTAATTTGTGTCACAGAGCGGTGAATATTTCAACTACATCAGCAAAATGAAAAATATTCAATGATACAAATTCCAAAGAGTGCCACTAACTCTATCAGAAAAAAATAGGCATCCCAATGATTAGCAGTACTAATAATTTGTTTTTTATTTTTCTTTCCCATTTTGCTAGTAAATTTGCTTTGTTCACTGTTCATTCTATACTAGAACTTAGTATTTTAAGTTAATTCCTTAAAATTGCAGATGTACTTAATGTAATTTTTGTTTCACTTGGAAAGAAAATTTTTAAGAGTTGAAATTATAAAAATCTTTATGAAATAATCTTTATATTCCTGTTGTTTGGTCTTTGGGCAACACGTAGTGGTGCTTCGGAGAGGCTGGGTATTTAGTGGGGGTCAGTCCCAGTAGTGCTGAAAAGGTCCAAGATCAATCAAATGCAGTGCTGGGCTCACACCTGGGCCTCCCACATGCAAAACATGCACTCAGTTTGTGAAGAAACCATTCCAGCCCAATGTAGTATTTTGGAAGCAAAAATTAGTGGAAACCTAGTCAAGATTCTTAGAGTTACCATTTCTATATTTTCCATAAAGAATAGCAGTTTTGCTAGGCACAAAATCCATGCAGCTACTTAAGAATGAACCAAACTCTTCACTTCTCTTCTTGTTGGCTAACACTGCTTAACCAAAAACATCTTTATCATTCAGCAACAAAAATGGTAATTTCTAAAAAATGACTTGAGAACTATAATTCATTCTGACATATGAAGATAATACGACTATTTCTAATTCAGTAGTTGTAGTTTTTACAGAAACACAATTAATTAGCTTTTGGAAAGACATGACAAGCAAATCATTTCTGAAAAGAAACACACACCTGAAGTTCAGGCAGTCTGATTCACATTGATTCACCCCAATTTAGTCAACTTAAAAACTAAATTCAAGACTAAAAACAAAACATTTATACATAGAAAAGATTAAGTAAATATATTTTGCATTGTAGTTTTCTAAAGCTGTATGAAACTGTGATCACTGTAAATAATAGTCAAACTAACAATTATAAAACTTAAGCTACAGGTGCAGTACCTTTATCCAAATAAAATGTTCCTCTTTTTCATGGTAAATTACCCAATTGCATGCAAATAAAGAATGAGTGTACCTCACCGATCACAATCTAAGCAGCTAACAAAAGCAGAGCACCTGGCCATAAACAAGTCCTTTGAAACACAATTTTGTGCTAAAGTTTGAGAAATTGCTCTTCTGCTTGCATATAAAAATCACAACCAAATTCTTTTCAGCCTTTCCTGAAGAGATAAAGATGTATAGCAGATTGTATAAACATCAAGAAGTTCAGATATTAACGTACTGCAGCCTTAATCTTTGACGTTCAGAGAATTAATATTGAACTTAAAAAAAACTGTACTGTGATGCTATGCACTGTTGCATCAACTAATAACCCTCCCGGGATTTCTGTGCTCATCTGAAGAGTCCCGCTGAATGTTCTAATGCATCTTATTGTGAATCTTCAGCAAATAAAACTTCATGTATGAGCTCATGATGTGCTTTGCTGCTGGAAAGTCACAGACTCTGTGGGAAGCTCTTTATCTTCCCAGCAGTCAGTTCCTGAGAACATCAGTGCAGCTACTGTAGTTACCTGTAGATTACTTGTATTTTCTCACACATCTGTGTCCAGCAATCTAAACCATGATGATAAAGGGTCATTAGGTTTTGAGTGAGTGAAGGGGATGGACTAGACAATTTGCTCTGATAAGCTCCTTGTTGGGAGCGCTAGTTTAGAATGTGAAATGCTGGATATGTACAGTTTTCCACTAAGAGAAAAATAAAAAGAACTTAACTGCATCAATACTAAAAAAATGATGCTGCTTAATGTCTCACTATTAGCCTAAGGTCTCAAATTTTATTGAAGGATTTATAATTAAAAGTATTTAAGAGAAATAATTTTCTGCTTGAAATGGACGTCTACGGTCTATTAGCCACAAAGAATTCAGGTACAATTACTAAGATAACTGCTGTTTGGAGCACAGCAAAGCAATTTCTCGCATGGGACTTAAAGTTCAATTTACACAGTTGGGCAAATATTTTGTGCTCTGTAGTGGCCTAGAGAGTTAAAGCTATCGGTAACATTTGAGCAGTGTTATACCTGGAGAAAAGTTTCTTCAATTCAAATTGATAATTTAGATTTCCAAAGAGTAGCCTAAGAACATTCCCACATTAATATTATATAATTTAAAAATTAACACAGGATGCAGCTGCCATAGGAATGCTGACAGGCCTCCTGCTAACACTTTCAAGAAAGGATTTGTAACTTAGAACTCAATATCTGCATTTTATTTTTTCGTTTTGCCACCTTATCATTATTTCCTAGGAATCAGATGGTAAATATCCTACTTAATTATATAAAAGCGCAGGAATACTAATGACTTAATTTCAAATGAATTTTAAAAATTCATGTCCGGTTACAGAAATATTAAACAAAAAATTCGGGGCAGCCTCCAGCTATTAAGTGACATACCACACACACATAATTGAAAGACATGCCTTCATTTAGTGAAAGACTTAACAATGCCTGACAAATCTGTATATGGGACCCACTTTATATTTTGGACATGCTTATTTTAGTATAATATTTTATCTTTCAAAATAGCTACCAGTTTTCCTCCACAAGGAAATTTTAAGAGAAAGGTGATTAAACTACATAAAATAATACCCTGCCCTCAAGAACTATATTAATGGTACAAAAGGGAATATAAATAAGAGAATACAATACTTAAAACATAACATCAAGTCATGAGCTTGATCTTTTCAGAAAGTCTTAAATGGTATCCACTGGGATCATGTGAAGGCTTTCCAATGCTGTAGAAAAGAAAATTATTTATTCTAAAAAAGTGCTTTACACAAGCAAGCAATGTTTTCCAACAGATTAAAGGCAGACTAAGTATTAAAAAATTCCTATTCTTCCTTTCAAATACGTGCATCCGTTTATGCAAGACCATAAAATGGAATACATGTCACTAATCCACGTAGACATTTCATAAAATAAAAATCATAATAAAATACAACATTTGGGTAATAAATACTAATATCCTAAAGAAATGTGAGAATATAAATCCATACTAATTATTCACACGCCAAACCACTGTAAACCTAAATCATTTCTGAAGACCTGAATGTGCCAGGAACTTTGACAATTATGACTGAGCCAGGAAACTGTCGCAGTGCAGAATTTCTTATGAATTTCTCAGTTACTTTTTATAAACTGTCTTGGATGACAGCTTAATGTACCACATGCAACATTTCTTCTACTTCAGTGTCAGACTGTCTAGCCATCCAAGGGAATACAAAGAATGTCACTTATTAGGATAAAAGCACAAGGAAGGTAATCAAGGACATATGTAACATCAGCCCAATCATGCCCTATTTCAACATCCTATTCCATTCATAACAGTTCAACAATTATTTGCTTACTGATAACTTGCTTTCAGGCTGTTTTGTGTTCACCATAATGGTGGTTTTGCATTTATTTTCTCCTTTAGAGTGGACACTTGCTGTGTTGCATGTGTTTGTCAAAACTTTATATCTTCTGTCAGAAATGGCTTAGCATATCAAATAATTTCTATTTGTCAGGAAAACCACTAATACAACAATCAGTAACCTTGATGTCAATAGGGCACTGAAATAACTAAAAACAGCAAATATGTATATATTAAATATGTCACAGAAAAAAAATGTCTTTAAGTGATGCACAGTAAAGAGATTGTTCTTAGCTAAGCCAGACTAGCTTATCTTCCCTGTGTATGGTTAAGAATGCGTAACAGGCAACTGATTGATCTTTGTTTCCCAAGGCTGTGAAGCTGATAGAAATTCCCAGTCTAATCTGCAAGTTTTAAGACTATACATGGAAAGTAGGGGCTGGGCGATAGCACAGCAGGTAGGGCGTTTGCCTTGCATGCAGCCGACCCGGGTTCGATCCCCGCATCCCATATGGTCCCAGCACCGCCAGGAGTAATTCCTGAGTGAAGAGCCAGGAGTAACCCCTGAGCATAGCCGGTGTGACCCAAAAAAGAAAAAAAGTATCTAAGTTACACCAAGTTACATTAAAACACACATTTGATCACCCATACAATTTTACTTAATAAATTAAAACAATGCCCCATCACACATTGTAATCATGAACTAATAAGTGCAGAAGCATAATTACTTAGTCATACTTGAGCAGAAAACTTGAATCAGATACTGCTGTAACAACGTATTCTAGTAACTATATAAAGGTACTAACTTCAAGAGATCTAGACAACTAAGGTATTTATTTCAGAGTAGGAAAAGAAAGCAAATGGTTTCATCTTCTCATCTTCCTTGGTCTGGTTAATTCCCCCCACCCTCTGTCTTTAGCTCAGTTTGTCCAGAACTATAGTTCTATGATGAAAGAATTATTCCATACAAACACCTGGCAATGCCCAGGGTTACTCCTGGCTCTGCACTCAGGAATTGCCCCCTGGTGGTGCTCAGGGGACCATATGGGATTTTTTGCGGGATTGAACACGGTCGGCTGTGTGCAAGGCAAACGCCTACCCACTGGACTATTGCTCTAGTCCCCTCCATACAAACTATTCTACACACATTAACAAAAAGAGAAATTAAAAAACTTAGTGTCGTAAAAACTTGATTTGCTTTTTGATCTGCCCAGCACGCCCTAAAACGTTTTCCAGAAGTAATGAAAAACAGTGCTTTTCTTAATTTATAGAAGGCATTATAATATGGCTGTTCTTTTTAAATCTTAAATAAATTTTTAGACTTGTGGCCACACCGGTGATACAAAGGGCTTTACACTCAGAATTACTACTCCTGGCAGTACTCACGCAGGTACTGGGGATCGAATGTGGGCCAGGTGCAAGAAAATGCTTTAAGTGCTGTACTATCTCTCTGAACCCCACAGTGACTACTTTGAGAGAAGTGAATATAGCTGACTGGAAAATCCCTATCAGAGTGTTGGAAAGGAAGAAGGATTATTCTCAATTTAGATTCTTTTGGGGCCACACCCGGTCTTAAGGGTCAGTGTTGCCTAAGCGGTGAGAGTTGTTCCATATAAAACTCAGGGGACAACATAGTGCTGAGGAATCAAAAGCTCAGGCCTCATCTTAGGGTCAGAACTTGGGTGGGGCCTGCGCGCCGAGAAACTCTGTGCCAGATCCACTTGGACCCCCAAAGGATGTATTTTTAATGTAAAACACAAAACTGTGTGTAAGTATACACACACCTTACACACCTTAACTAAACCCAGGGCCTCCCACAAATGAGCCATGCTTTTCTACCACCACAGTGACATCTCTGGCCTCCACCCTGCTATTTTTTAATTGTTGTCCCTGCAAAGGGGTTGTTAAATTGGTGGAATGATAACTTCCATGAGGAAATTAAAAGTAGATTTAGAGTATCACTTTTATATCTCCTCTGATCAGAACACAGTGGATCTTTTAGTCTGAAAATTTCATGATACATGAATCAGCACAATGACCACTCTTTACCCTAAGTGAAATCTGAAGGCTGGAGCAATGGGGGACAGTAGGTAGGGCATTTGCCCCTTTGCACATGGCAGCCACCTGGATTGAATCCTGGTATCCTATATAGTCAAACACCACCAGGAGTAATTCCCTGAGAGCAGAGCAGGAAGTAACGTAGGAACATCACAAAGGTGGGGTCCCAACACAAACAAAACACACAGGTCATGTGTTTACAGCTAGCATATCAACATATTGCATGCCTCTCAGGCCTTGTCTTCCTTTCTAGCTTTACAAATGTCCCAGTGCTCACTATGGCCCAGCAAGAGAACATGTTTCTGAAGACAAACGCTTGGGCCTGAATCTTGGGACCAGTGAGAGTCTATGTAACCTTAACTAATTTCTTCAAATCCGTTTGTTTTGGAGTCACCGCAGCGGGTGAGGTACTCCAGGACTTACTGCTGGCTCTGTGCTCAAGAATCACACCTGGGAGTGCTGAGACGAACTGGGGTCAGATGCAACATGGCAAGTGCCTTACCCATTACTACCCTTCAAACTTCCTCGTCTTAAACTGGGCTGTAATAATAGTACTTAATAATAGTACCCTTCATAAAGGCTGCTGGAAGTCTTTAATGTCTAGTTCAGTATTCAGACCCCAACAGTTCACTATATATTGACTGATTTTATCTTCCACCACAATTTAAGAATACCAATCATTTGATCACTTGACATCCCGTTATTCATCCCGGTTGCTGGGCGAGATGCCAGTAATATTTCCATTTGACCCTATCACGTGCCAGTGTGGCCCAGTGGTCTGCTTGCTTCAGGAACCTGAAGAGCCTCAAACCGTTCATTCGGGTCTTGGTGAGAATCTGACCATCTTGTAGGTAGGTGGCCACGTGATCTTTTGGGCGTCCGTGGGATCAGTCGGTAGCGGCTCTAGTCCAGCGGTCATCTCAAATCGCATTACATGTCCAGCCCATCTGAGATTTTCGATGCCTTGGCAAGCAAGACCCAGGGTCCCTGACTCTGGAATGGCGGCGGAAGTCGGCTCAGATTCCTCTTCTCACTTTAATGAGGAATGATATTCCAAGCATAGCTCTTTCGATTCCTCTTTGGGAGACCGGCCAGCATTTCTAATCCTGCTTCCATAGGACCCAGGTCTCTAGGGAGTATGTTAGTGCAGGGGAAGATGAGGAGTCGAAGAGATCTTACTGGAGCGGGGGTTCTTTTGTCTTTTAGCTATTTCTTGATGCTTTTTGAAGGCATTCCATGCTACTCTCTTCCTCCCTGCGCAGCTCAGGCTTTTAGGTCATTCATCATGTTGACTTCTCGACCTAGGTATATTAACTGCTGCATTCAAATTTTAGTTCCATTGAAGTGAATTGGGCCTCTGGAACTGGTTCATTTCATGGTATGGTTTTGTTGAGATTCAGCTGTAGACCTATCTTTCCACATTCTCGGTCAAAAGTCAGCTGGCCAACATTTGTGCCGCTTGGCTAATGTTTGGTGTTATTAGAATGATGTCATCAGCGCGAAGTGAGTATGATCACCGACTGTCTATCTTCACCCATCCCTTCCCATTCTAATTATTTGCATGATGTTCTCGAGGGTGGCGCTGAAGAGTTTTGGTGAGATGAGATGGTATCAACATAGCCGAACCCCTCTTTTGACATCGATGATCATAACTTTTGTAGAATGGTGAGATCCCGGTGGTGAATCCGTAATACAGCTCACAAGGATATCTTGATGTATTGGGTGCGAACGCCCTGTTTGGCTACGCCGATGAAGACCGCTTCGGTCTCCACAGAATCAA
>JAJIBD010026816.1:0-62532 GCA_021461705.1 Cryptotis parvus
CTTGATCACTTGAATCCCGTTACTCATCGATTTGCTCGAGCGGGCGCCAGTAACATTTCCATTGGACCTATCCACGTGCCAATGTAGCCCAATGGCATCCTGGTTGATTCAGGAATATGAAGAGCCTCAAACCGTTCCTTCCAGGGTCTTAACAAGGAAGTCTGACCATCTTGTAGGTGGGCGGCCACGTGATCTTTGACATCCCGTGGGATCCAGTCCGTAACGGCTCTAGTCCAGCAATTGTCTCCAAATCTCATTACATGTCCAGCCCATCTGATTTTCGATGCCTTGGCAAACGAGACAGCGTCCCTGATTCTGGAATAGCGATGGAGGTCAGAACTCCGATTCCTTCTCTCACTTGAGTGAGAAGTGATATTCCAAGCATAGCTCTTTCGATTCCTCTCTGGGAGACCCGAATAGCATTCTCATCCTGCTTTCGTAGGGCCCAGGTCTCTGAGGCGTATGTTAATGCAGGGAGAACGGTGGAGTTGAAGAGATGTGCCCGGAGCCGGAGGTTCTTTGTCCTTTTTAGCTATTTCTTCGATGCCTTTGAAGGCATTCCATGCCGCTCTCTCTTCCTCCTGCAGCTCAGGTTTTAGGTCATTCATCATGTTGACTTCTCGACCTAGGTACACATAACTGCTGTATTCAGAGATGTTTGTTCCATTGAGAGAGAATGGGGCCTCTGGAACTAGTTCATTTCTCATGAACATAGTTTTCTTCAGATTCAGCTGTAGACCTACCTTTCCACATTCTCGGTCAAAGTCAGCCAGCATTTGTGCCGCTTGGCTAATGTTTGGTGTTATTAGAACGATGTCATCAGCAAAGCGGAGGTGGTGTAGTTGCCGACCATCTATCTTCACTCCCATTCCTTCCCATTCTAATTGTCTCATGATGTTCTCGAGGGTGGCACTGAAGAGTTTTGGTGAGATGGTATCACCCTGTTGAACCCCTCTTTTGACATCAATGATCACTTCTTTGTAGAATGGTGAGATCCTGGTGGTGAATCCATAATACAGCTCACGAAGGATCTTGATGTATTGGGTTTGAACACCCTGTTTGACTAGGGCTTCGATGACTGCTTCAGTTTCCACAGAATCAAAGGCTTTCTGTAGATCAGATTTTAGAGAGTCTTTTATCCAATGTAGTTTTTTATATGGGTAAACTGAGGTCTAGAGAGTTTATGGGTGTTTAAAGTTCACACTGTTATGGTGTCAGAGTGAGAATACATATTTTTAACTTGAAACTTCTGGTAAGTACAAGGTTGTAGAAGAAACATGGAGATCATTTCATGTAAATTTCTGTGCATTACTGTGCAGGCTATCTTATTGTGGGCATGTATATTATTAGTAGATGATGCTACTTGTGTGAGGGAGTCAGACCCTTACAGATGGAGGGTTATTTTAATGTAGTATTGTGTCTTTCTCTGTTATAGGCTGTCTCTCTGGGTGAATGAAGCTATCTTTCTTGCCTTTCCATAACTGGCCAAATTCAAATTAGAATAAACACGTCTGATCAGATCGGGAAAGCTGTTAATAAACCTTTAGAAGTCACAAAAGTGACACAATAACTTTTCTTCATGGGTGAGATATCCGAGAACGCTATTTGAGAAAATAATGATACTTGTCATATATTTCCTCTAAATAAATCTGGCTTTAATACCAAAAGTCCCTGTTTTCTTCACTTCTGTTTATTTTCAGTCACTCAAACTGACGCTTGCTGTCAATATCTCCTCACTGTAAGTGTAAGCAGAAGTATTTAAAGAAAGCGGTATTGTTTTATTTTGGGGTTAGCAATTTTCCAGGGCCCACTGGCAGAATAGCTTAGTTCTAAAGAATCACATGTGTTTGCTTTGTTCTAAATATAGGCTAAACAGAATGCAGTGGAGCCTGAAGGCTTCAAACTGAAGCATTTGGAATATAATTTTTTTTAAAAAGAATCAGGGGAAGTAATATTTTCTGCACCAGAACTAAACAAATAAGCAGGTTTTTGGTAAATGCAGGAAACAAACTGATGGAGATCAGATTTTCTTCTCAAATCTTTTGGTGGTTTTTGAAACATTTTTTTCCTTGAAAACTGTAAAACCAGAGCCAAGCTCCAATGTACAGTAACTCATTGCTATATTGGTAAATGAAAACCAGTGTGTGGTCTTGCTGGACCACGGAGGAGGGCTGCATGGTAACGGATGTGACCACTTTGAAAAAACACGTCATTAGATTTTTTTCTCTGAACTTTGCCCTTTGAAGGTTTTTTTTTCCTGGGGGGGGCAGGGCTGTACAGGGATCTGGCTTAGTGCCAAAGAGCTTCTAATGTAAGTTTTTTGGTTTTGGATTATGTTGCCAATGAGATTGGGAGGTACATATGTAACATGTGGTACTAATATTATTAAGTTCTGTTTTACATTGTTGCTCAAACTGGAAACTGTAGATCTTTGTGGACTATGGATATATTTTCAGGGATTCTTTATTATATTTAAAGAAATATTTTTCAAAATTTTAAGATGGTATGAGAAAATTAATAGGAACATATTAATGTAGCTTATAGATGATCTCTTTACTCACTGCTAAGGCTGTTCTAATGAAGTGCCTCAAAGATTCACAGTGCAGGCAGAGCTGAGTGCTAGCCCTCAGAAAGGGCTGTGCTTTCTGAGGACTGGGCAAGAAGCTGTTTCATGTCCTTTCCTCTATGATGATAGTGTGTTTGTTTCTTTGCTTGTAGATACCAGGTCTCAATACTCAACCTCATAATGTATTTCCCTTGCATGTATGTCTGTCTCTGTCCCAAATTTCTCCTTTAAAATAAGGATATCTACCACATCAGATTGATTCTACCTTAAAGACTTCAATAATATCTTGCAAAGTATCCATTTACAAAAAGGTCACTTGCATGGTAAACAGGGATTAGGACTATAATGTCTTTCAGAGTCATACAATTCAACCCCAGGCATCTTATAAACAACTACTGTCAATTTGAGTTTACACTATCACTGTCACGATCTTCCCATTAATCATCTATTTGCTAGAGCGGGCACCAGTAATATCTCCATATGTCCTGTCTCATTCCAGTAGAGCCAGGGGCATCGGCTTTACAGGAACATAAAGAGCCTCAAACCATTATATTAGGTAACGGGAATGACCTAATATAAATGTTACTGGTATTTGGCATATCAAATACTACACGAGCAGCTTGCCAGGCTTGCCGTGCAGGTGGTATACTGTTGTAGTCACGTCTAAATAAAGCATTTATTGATAAGCGGCCCCGCGAGCCGGGCTGTGATAGTCTGGTCTGCTGGGTGGAGTTGTGACGAGAGGGAAGTCCGGATGAGGGAAAATGGAGGGTGGTCTGGCTTGTTGTGAGACTCAGCTGGGGTGGTAGGCCAGGGCTAGAACCCGCCATGCCTCCCAGGCGCCTCACAAGCAGCTGGGCACAGGGAGAGCAAGTAGCAGCTCTGCCCCATGTCTGAGAGTCTCTGGTTCAGCATACCTGGGCCGGATTGAAAAAAAAACTGCTCCAGGGTGGCTGTCGATGATCCGGGCTGTGATAGTCTGGTCTGCCCGGCTAGCTCAGTCGGTAGGAGCATAAGACTCTTGAGTTTACAATTAAGATAAAATAAAGGGGCTCTATTTTACTTGTTCATTTCTCATGAAAATTTACAAAAATGACTACAAATTGTATGATTCACACACATATGTTTGGATTTGGCCACAGCTGGGTGGTACTCAGGGATCACACCTAGTGGTCTTTAGGGAACCACATGTGGTTCTGGGTATTGAATGTGGGCTGTCCGTATGCAAGGTAAGCATACTATCTACTGTAATATCTTTTCAGCCTCAACATGTAATTTATTGATGCCGAGAGGGCAAGTGGTATCAAGTCAAGATAGCCCATAAAAAGAAATTTTTAAGAAAATGGTAGTAAATATGAGTGATAATTGTGTTTAGTAGTACAGACATAAAGATTCCTAAACAGTATGAACTATAAAAGTCATTTTTCTTGAAATCTCTTCAACGAGCAATTCATGTGTGTGTCGGCAGAGTATAAAACTGAAAGCTAAGCTTTGAAAGTTAGGTAAATGATAGCAACTTAAACATGAACAAAGAGCTTGTTTTCTTAATGGAAAATGTTATAGATGGCCAGAGCAATAGTATAGCAGCCACGTTAGGTACATGCTTTCACGCTGTCTAATTGGGTTTGATCCCCAATATCTCATATAATTCCCTCAGGTTCATCAGGATGACCCCTTGAGTGGAGAGCTAGGACTAAGTCCCGAGTCTGTAAGTGCTGCCCAAAATCAACAAAGAAAATGTTATAGAACAAAATATTTTACATTCAGTAAATAGTATTTATTAGAGTTTTTAATGTAAGGCATTGTATACAATACTAAGCTTCCTGTCATCCTCTAAGATTTTATAATCCTACTTGGTAAGTGTATAATACATTTGCTTTATTATTTTATTCATTCTACATATACTCAAAGTTTTTATTATTTCCACTAAATTTTTGTGTTTTTTTAATTTCACTTAAGATTGATATTTTTCAGTGACCTTGGTTTTGGAATTTGATGCCACGAGATTTTTCCTCTTTAATTGGGTGTCACCTCTCCTACATTTTAAAATCAAAGGTCAGTGAATCTTAGGTATATGAATTTAATTGGAATTGTAAGTCTGATGTCTGATTCCTACTTTAACAAGGGTTTTCAACTGGTCTCTGAGGGTTTGGCCTTCTTTGAAGCTTCAGGGAGCAATATTTTATCTAAGGAGATGACTTCACTTAAGAATGAATGATTTTGAAAAAAGCCAGTGACATTGATATTGGCGGTTATCCCTCCCATCCTTGAAAAGAGATCAAGAGTGTCCTCCAGTCTTTACATTGAAATGATTAGCTGGAGACTGTATTCATATCTGAATGGAAAGTTGTACTTCCTTTATAAAATTTTCAAGGTCCTCTATTATCACAGCATTATTCCTTGGGTGTATATGTGAGCTACAAAAATTAAGGAGAGTCTGCTTTGTGTTTTATCTAGTTAGATTTATCTCCTAGGAGACGTAATAATATGAAATCTGACATAAAATCTGCTCATTTTTAAAAGAAGCTAATTTCTTTGAGGATTAAACACTTATTGAACTATTCAATTCCTTCTTACTTCGTTCCAAAATTGTGCCATAAAACATTCAAAACTTCAAGGCAAGCTAGCTATAAATCAGGAATGAAACTGTAGTTAAGAGGTACAGCCAGCTTGTTTCCATTTGGGGATAGTCCCTGATTGAAAAATCGTCTTTGCAGTGTCATTCAAAGGATTTTTTTGTGCTTTGAGGACGAAGTGCAAAGATCAGAAATTGCAAATGTGATAACAGCATTTCAACTCTACCCCTGAAGCTGTTTCACATTGCCTTAGTGATGTTTAGCAGTAAGCATCTTGAAATCAATAATTTATTGTAACAACATAATTGTCTTACCTATTAATGTTCCCAGGATAGGAAACAAAGGAAGAAAGCTCAATAATGTCAAAAATATGCTTGTCACAAATAAAAGTATTGTACATTTATCAGTAGAAGGGACTGTAGAGCTTTAATTCTCCCTTTCCTTATTTCCCTCAGCTTTTCTTGAGTTGTTTCCTTCTCATTTGCTTGTTATTTGCTCCAGAACTAAATATTCAATTAGTTTAGTGATGATTTGTATTATTTTGAATTTTTTTAAAACAGACTATTTTGTGAACTATGAAATTTCAAAGCCAGGGGAGGACACTTGTTTTCTTGGCTTTATCTCTAAAGGTCTCTTGGCTGTGTGTATGTCACACATTGGGACAACGTGACATGGTGGTATGTGTAGTTTAATCCTGTATAACCCCATGGGTGTGATATATGACTACCAACAAATAATGTGGATTTGCAGGAGCTCTAACATGCCAACGAGACTTGTCAGTCACTATATATTGAAAATTTAAGTTAAGGTAATGCAGCCTTGAATTGTTCTATGTATATGGATGGAAACTGAATATGAATTTTGTTGATAAATAGAGGAGGTTTCTGGGATTCTGAAAAAAATATATACTGGTTTGCTGACTGTGTGTGAGTGTGTGTTTGTGTGTGTGTGAGAGAGAGAGGGAGAGAGGGAGCAAAAGAGAGAGGGAGAGAGAGATATTGGGCCACATCCAAAAGAGAGAGCAGAATAAGACTTTCTGTTCTTCATGATTGCTGATCTCAAGACTAAGCACAGACTTTTATTATCCTTTCCCACTAATCTCAAAGTACCGAGAGATGAGTTAAATTCAACTATTGACTAGAGGTTGAGTTCTACTGTACCCATAATTTGAGTAGGACGGGCTACCATTAATCCCTCCTCTGCCTTGGGTTGGGGATTAGGAGGTCAAAATATTGAGAATTAGTGCATGGCTCTAATCTCTAAGCATCAGAGATTTTCAAAAAAGTTTTCTTTATTTCAATGACTAGTTTGATATTTTCTCTCTTCTCTCTTGAGAAGAGCTGTCTTGGGTGGAGCTTCTTGGCTAAGGAAATCAAATTAACAGTTCAAGTCAACTGCTAGAGGTTAAATTCAGGAACTAAGGGAAGGAGAGACCTCTGCTGAGATCTGAGAAATGTGAAGGCTAGATACCCCAAAAGCAAATTACATAAAACTCAGTTATGAAAAGGAGAGTGGGAAGGAAAAAAGACCCCACACTTCATAATATTTGTTCCAAAGTGTTCATTTTTAAGCTTTAATGTACAAAGGTTCTTTATCTTGGCAAATCAAAAATTCTCTAGTTTGACAAATTTCTTAGAACAGCTTTAACAAAGAATAAATGGGGCAACTTAAAACAACAGCCTTTATTCTCTCCCAGTTCTGAAGGCTGCAAGTCTCTGAATAAGTTAGTGAACTCTTTTGAGCTTTAGTCTTCTCATATGTAATATGTGGCAAAATGACTAACAAGGAAATCATGAATAACAAATGATATCTCTAGTTTGTAGAGACACCATTTTTTGCATAGCAGTTTAGTGATGGTTCCAAGTAAATATTCACCTTTCCTCCTTCCTTAACTCTTATTACCTCACAATATCCACTCTATTTACCTTCTCTTTTAAATTAAATTTGTAGGTTTATGGCATCCCATATGATTCCTCGAGTGCCGCTAGGAGTAATTACTGAGTGCAGAGTCAGGAGTAACCTGTAATCACAGTTGAGCATAGACCAAAAACAAATAGAAAAATTGAAAGTGGATATCTAATAAAAATATGTTTAACCCAAGGCATTCACATATGTCTTATACAGTGTCTTTACAGTCAGTGCAATTTTAAGTCACTATAGCTTAACTATAGCTTAAGTTACTATGGCCCAGGTATGTTGATCCAGAGACTCACAGACATGGGGCAGAGCTGCTACTGGCTCTCCCTGTGACCAGCCGCTCACAAGGCGCCTGGGAGGGATGGCGGGTTCTAGACTTGGCCCGCTACCCCAGCAGAGCATCGCAAAGGAGCCAGACGACCCCCACTCCATGAGGGCCTCCACTTTCCACATCCGAACTTCCCCCTCTTCAGAACTCCACCCAGCAAAACAGCCTATCACAGCCCAGCTCATCCAGATCCACCCTGAAGCAGTCTTTTTTAAATCCAACCCAGGTATGCTGATCCAGAGACTCACAGACATGGGGCAGAGTTGCTACTGGCTCTCCCTGTGCCCAGCCGCTCACGAGGTGCCTGGGAGGGATGGCGGGTTCTAGCCTTGGCCTGCCACCCCAGCGGAGCCTCGCAAGAAGCCAGATAACCCCCCACTCCATGAGGGCCTCCACTTTCCACATCCGAACTTCCTCCTCGTCAGAACTCCACCCAGCAAACCAGCCTATCACAGCCTGGCTCGCAGTTCATCAATAAATGTTGAATTTAGAAATGACTACAAGAGTATGCTACCCGCACAGCAGAGCCTGGAAAGCTACCCATGTCATATTTGATATGCCAAATACCAGTAACAATTATAGACCTCATTCCTATGACCTGATGGAATGGTTTGAGGCTCTTTATGTTCCTGGAGCAAGCAGGTGCCCTTGGGCTCTAATTGCATGAGACAGGACATATGGAGATGTTACTGGTGCCCGCTCGAGCAAATAGATGATGAACGGGAAAACAGTGATACAGTGATACAGTGATGCAGAATTTTTAATTTGGACTTTTTTTTAACCTTTAAGAAAGGAACACAAATCAAGTAACAGGGAAACAGTGTTGGGCATGAAGCTTACAGGGTTTAGGTTTAACCTTTTTCTATTTTCAAGTAACCAATAAGACAGATACCACAAGTAAATTTAAATATGGTTCTACTTTTGCTTTTTGGCATGCCTCTGAATGGCTGCAGAAGCAACAGAAAATACTTAGAATAAAATAAAAGATGGAGAAGAGAGGGAGAATTAAGAAATAAAAAATTAGAATTTCTGGGGCCGGAGCGATAGCCCAGTAGGTAGGGCATTTGCCTTGCACAGCACACGGTCGGCCTATGCTGGCCCAGGTTCGATCCTCGGCATCCCATATGGTTCCCCGAGCACCGCCAGGAATAATTCCTGAGTGCAGAGCCAGGAGTAACCCCTTAGCATCGCCGGTATGACCCAAAAAAAAAATAAAATAAAAATTAGAATTTCAAAGAAATACAACCAGAGACTCTCAGACATGGGCAGAGTTGCTACTTGCCTCTCCCTGTGCCCAGTCACTCATAGGCGCCCAGGAGGCATGGCAGGTTCTAGCCCTGACCTGCCACCCCAGCAGAGCCTCACAACAAGCCAGACGACCCCACTCCATGGAGGCCGCCGTTTTCCACATCTGACCTTCTTTCTCGTCACAACTCCACCCAGCAGACCAGACTATCACAGCCCAGATCATCGACACCCACCCTGCAGCAGTTTTTTTTTTCAATCCGCCTAGGTATGCTGAACCAGAGACTCTCAAACATGGGGGCAAAGCTGCTACTTGCTCTCCCTAGGCCCAGCCGCTCATGAGGCATCCAGGAGGCATGGCAGGTTCTAGTCCTGGCCTGCCACCCCAGCAGAGCCTCACAACAAGCCAGACGACTCCCCCCTCCCCCGACTCCATGGAGGCTGCCGTTTTCCACATCCGGACTTTTTTCTCGTCACAACTCCACCCAGCAGATCAGACTATCACAGCCCTGTGATTGGTTTCATTGGTTTCTGATCTTCATTCATTCATCCAATTAATATATACTAAACTACTGTGATAGGCAAAATGGAATACTGTGTGGTTTAAAAATTTGCTAAAAATTGAAATCTATTAGCATAAATATGACGCCTCTAAAGTCTTCTGTGGAACTTTGGTGCCCAAAGGTCATGAAGCTGGTTTGAGGAGACTTAACATATTCTCAGCCGCTCTAAACTATGCAGATATTTTCATCTCAAAGAAGTGAGAGCTATACTAGGAGATAAATTTGAAAATTCTGTTGGAACTTGTTGTTTCTTCCTTTGTAATGTGTAACTTGTTACTATATCTTAAAAAGATCATTAATTGTGACTCCATGTACCCTGCTGCTCTTAAGAGGAGACAATACTGCATTTCTATATTCTGGAGCAGAAATAAACTAAGTGAAAAATGAGAACTGCTCACATGTACCATTTACTTTGTGGTTTTCAAATGCTATATCCATGTTATCACATTTTTTAAATCACAAGCAGTTGTGAATAACATAAATGTTCATGCATGTTGAAACTAACCTGAAGAAACTGTCACTATACTAATAAAATAGGGAAGTTACAGATTGGAGTTTAAATTTGTGTTTCTGGATTCAATGACCTTTTATGTGTCCCAAACTTCTTATAGCCTCATTCTTTTACTTTTGGAGTAGTTTTTATATTAATTTAAGTATCATACAGCTTTGCTGTAGTTTGGTGAATTCAAATGACTTATGAGTCAATTGAGTTGACTCATATCAATTCATATCAATGAAATGAACTTTGATTGCTTTTCCACCTCTCACATTGTCATTCTACAAACTGTGATAGAGAGTACTAATAATTTGATATAACCCTTAGAATATTTTATACATCATTTGATAGTTTTATAAAGACATAGAGTCATTTGTATGCTTTTTAGAAACTAGGAACATATTGAGTGACTCATGAAGGTATGATATATAGACACAATGGAATACTATACAGTAGCAAGAAACAATGAAATCATATAATTTACAAGTTGGATGGAAGTGGGGGATATAATGTTAAGTGAAGTAAGGCAGAATTGTGGGAAAAACAGGATGATCTCACTAGTCTGTGAGGATGGCAGGATAAAGGAGTGCAATGTATTAAAGAGGGATAACTAGATCACCCTTGACCTTAGAGTACAGAAATGGGAAATATAGGGAATGAAAGAAAAGATAGGGAAAGTAGAAAAGAAGGCAATAAGAGATCACAAGGGTAGGGTCAAGGGTCTCAGGCTTATTGAGGGGTAGAAGTGTGGTATAGCTATAGATAATTAAAACACTCAAATCCCCAAACTGAAGGCAAGAATCTAACTACAATTACAAAACTTAAAGATGTGACTGTTAAGGCAGGCTGTCTGATAGACAGGACACTGGTATATTGGTGGAGGGAAATTGACACTGGTGGTTGGACTGTGACTGGAACAATGTAAGCCTGACGCTCAACTATGAACAACTTTGTAGATCATGGTGTCTTAATTAAATTTCTTTAAAAAAAAGAGAGCATATTACATTTTCCCATCTATCTTCCTTTTATACTTTCTCTTTGAACTTTATTTTATTTTTTTTTGCTTTTTGGGTCACACTCGGCAATGCTCAGGGGTTACTCCTGGCTCTGCACTCAGGAATTACTCCTGGCGGTGCTCGGGGGACCATATGGGATGCCGGGATCGAACCGGGCCGGCATGGGCCGGCCGCGGGCAAGGCAACGCCTACCCGCTGGGCTATGGCTCCGCGCCTCTCTTTGAACTTTAAAAAGATATAAATACCATTTAGCTATCTTTATATGTAGATATTTTCTATATATTATATCTTATATATTATATACACATACATATTAGATAAAACGAATAGAAATATAGACAGTGAGTTGGATGGAATATATAGTAGTATGTCCCTAAACTAAATTCATTCTTAAAATAATAGTATTTTCGAGAGTGTACTGGTACATAATGATAATAGAAATATCTTTAGCATTAGGTAATTTCAAGGAAAATTATTTCTATTTATTTATTAATTCATCTACATTCATTTATTCATTCATTCATTCATTCATTCATTTATTTTTGCTTTTTGGGTAACACCTGGCAACTCTCAGGGGTTATTCCTGGGATTGTACTTAGGAATTACTCCTGGCAGTGCTTGGGGGCCATATGGGATGCTGGAGATCGAACTCGGGTCAGCTGTGTGCAAGGCAAATGCCCTACACGTTGGACTATCACTCTGGCCCCCAATTATTTCAACTTAATGAGTGAATTTTCAATGACTTACTAGTCTACATCTTGCAATCATATTTCGACAATAGTCAATGTAGGTTTTAATCCCACAATTTTCCTTCTGATAATTTAATAATGGAAATAAAGCAATGAAAAGAGCAGTAAGTGCCATACTAGAAGATAGTGCTGGTAAGACACGTATTTACAGGAGCTGAATGACATAAATTATGGTGACAGGATAAGATGAACTATTAGGTGGCGAAGCTAAGTGATTTCCTTGGAATAGCAATTATTTCCTTGGAGTAGTAACTTAGCACAGAGATGTTGATAAAAATACATTTCAAAATGTCTTATAATTTGAACTGATTGAATTTTCATATTCTCATTTAAGACATCCAAACTGGAATTGAAAATCCACTAGTTCTTAAATATGAGGTTGAAAAAGTTTCAAAAAAGACAACTGTACCTCACTATTTTGCATGTCGCTGCCCAGTTTTCCCAACACCACTTGTTGAAGAGGCTTTCCTTATTCCATTTTAGACTCTTTGCACCTTTATCAAAGATTAAATGATCATGTGTTTGAGGTTGGGTGTCAGGATACTCAATTCTATTCCATAGGTCCACAGGTCTGTTTTTATTCCAATACCATGCTGTTTTAATTACTACTGCCTTGTAGTACAGTTTGAAGTTGGGAAAGGTGATGCCTCCCATCTTCTTTTTCCCGAGGATTGCTTTAGCTATCCTTGGGGTTTATTGTTCCATACAAATTTTAGGAGCGTTTGGTCAATTTCTTTGAAGAATGTCATCGGTATCCTCATAGGGACTGCATTGAATCTGTATAGAGCTCTAGGGAGTATTACCATTTTGACAATGTTGATTCTCCCCATCCATGAACAGGGAATGTGTTTCCATTTCCTTGTGTCCTCTTTTATCTCTTGGAGCAGTGTCTTGTAGTTTTCTTTGTACAGGTCCTTTACATACTTGGGTAAGTTGATTCCTAGGTATTTGATTTTCTGTGGCACAATTGTGAGTGATATAAAACTAGTTTCATTAAAGATAGAATGAATAAAATATATATTATGGGAGAAATTATTGAAAGTTAGTGTTAACAATGCTCTTACTAAAGCATCATTAGGGTAAACATTCTCATTGACCAACTATTCTAGGTTAGAATTATTCTAGGAATTAAATGTTTTATTTGATGGTTGTACCAGAATCCTGGCTTCTATGAGAATATGGATGAGAAGGAACTAATTTTATATTTTGTTTTAGTGTATCTGGGCTGTTAAAACAAAATTGGACAAAATGTATAGTTTATAAACAACAGAAACTTATTACTTTTAGTTCTGGAAGTTGGGAACTCCATGTTAAAATCACTATCATGACAATAGTTTGGTAAGGGCTCTCCTCCTTATTAATAGTTGGCACCTCTTCTTTGTCCTGACATAGCAGAAAGTGTTTGGATCTCTTAGAAACTTCTTTTTAATGAGACATAACGTCATTCATCAGAGGGGGTCACCTTCATTGTTTAAAGATTTACCAAATCTCCTACATCCATAATTTTGGTGGATTGAGATTTTCTGTGATTGCAGGGAGAGCATATTAAGACAATACTAATTTGTTGCATTAATTTTCCCCAAAACCTTAATTACTCAAAATAAGAGAATTTCAAAGATGGGTTAGGTTTTCCATTTATATGCTCTTCCAGATCTCCACCACTTAACTAGATCCTTTGTTTTCACCGTTAGCAGAAATGAGAAGCTTCAGACAAGTTGGATAGTTTGGATGATAATTTAATAGTTACAAAAGATTTAATTTTAAACCTAGATCTGTCTTATCATGTTTTCTCATTATTCATAATTCTTTGCTGTGAAACAAATTGAAATGAATCAAATTTTCCACCCCTTAAGAATTTCAAGATAGTTTTATCCCAAGGACTTTTTGTCATTTGATACTATCTCCAAACTCCTCTAATGCTCTTTATTTATTTATTTATTTATTCATTCATTCATCATTTATTTACTTATTTATTTATTTTTTATTTTTTTGGTCACACCCAGCAATGCTTAGAGGTTTCTCCTGGCTCTGCACTCAGGAATTACTCCTGGCGGTGCTCAGAGAACCATATGGGATGCCGGGGATTGAACTGGCCCCCTAATGCTCTTTATTACTTTTATCACAACTGAATTATGGAAGTAGTTTCTGTTTCTCTATAAAACTAAACTCCATGCTCAGTAGGATAAAAGCAGTCTGGAATGGGATAAAGCCTAAGAAGATATTCTACTATCCTCCATTTGGGGCTTCTAATGAAATCTAATATTCAAGAAATTGAGAAATTACAATATTGATTAATTCATAATGAGTTCATAGAATATATTATTTCTAAGTCTCTTTCATCCTTGTTACTATCAAAAGATATAACTTCCATTTGATTTTTTGTGATTTGCAAGTTTAAACACTATTCAAATGAAATTTCATCATTTTAGATATGATACTCTATTCTAGATCGTTGACAGTTTTTTCTTCTTATCAATCTACTTTACTTCTAGTGTTAGTTGTAATAATGATATTTGTACTCTGGATCAGCCGATTGTGTTGGCTTCAGAAGACTGAAGAACATCATTACACTATAGCTGATAAAGTGTTTCTTACTTTAGCAACTATGTCACTATGCAGATTGTGTGTTGGATTTTAGTGTACCTATTTGAAACAATCTAAAATCAATAATTTTAAAACTACATGCCATGAAATTGAGATGGTATCATCTTTAGAGTTCAGACAATACATGAACAAAAGATCAGGAGAGGATGTTGTTGAAATCCTCATCAGAGCAGGGATAATTCAGTCAGGCGATGTCTAGAGTTGGGTGTGATAGAGAGGAAGAGAACATGCCTTTGATAGGGGTCATGTGTGAAGATGAAATATAAATGAACTTCAAAGAGGTGGATATCTATAATGAGATCAGACATCTGACTTGGCGTGCTTTGTATGTGCTAATATTAGAGCCAATGTTCTTTTTTAAAAAAATTTTATTATACCACCGTGAAACATACAATTACAAGTGTGTTCATAATTGGTTCTTGGTAATACAGTATACCAGCACCCATCCCTCCACCAGTGCCCCATTTCCACCACCAATGTACCCCCACCCCTCCCGCCCACCCCCAGGCTGCCTTAATAGCAGGTACCCCAGTTTCCTCTCTTTCTCTCTCTGTCTCTCTCTGTCTCTGCATCTCTCTCCCTCTTGTTTTACACATTGTGGCTAGCCCTGCAGATATTTAGAGTTTATCACTTAAGTCTCTTTGTGTATATTCAACGGTGAGTTTTAATCTGCCATTACCATTTCCCACATTTAGTAAAACATTGGTATCTATTTATGTCGATTAATGAATGCAGCATTCTATATCTTCCTTTTCCTTCTGACTATTTCACTCAGCAATAGTCTCCAGCCATTGCAGTAAATCTAATTTCATCTTTCTGACAGCGATGTATTCCATAGTGTAGATGAACCACGTTCTTTAGCCAGTCCTCTGTTCTCGGATTTAGGTTGTTTCCAGATTCTAGCTATATGAATACGAGAGATGAATAAGAAGACAGATAGTGTTTCTTTATGTGTTTTTTCTCTCGGGTATTTCCCAGAGTGCTATTGCTGGATCAAATGGGAGCCAATATCTAGTTTTCGGACCATATTGTTTTCCAAAAGGCTGGACCAGTTGGCACTCCCACCAACAGTGGAACAGAGTCCCTTTCCCCACATCCACGCCAGCACGGTTGTTCGGCTGTTTTGGATGTGTGCCAGTCTGTGGTGTGAATGGTACTTCATTGTTGTTTTGATTTGCATCTCCCTGATGATTAAAGATGAAGAACACTTTTTAATATGCCTTTTGGCCATTCGCATTTCTTTTTTGGAAGCTTCTGTTCGTTTCTTCTCCCCATTTTTTGATGGGGTTGCTTTTTTTCTTCTGGAGTGCTACCAGTGTCTGATATATCCTGGATATTAACCCCTTGTATGGGTATTGGGTGAATATCCTTTCCCCTCTGTGGATTGTCTTTGTATCTTGGTCACCATTTCTTTTTTAGTTTTATATAATCCCATTTATTTATTTTTGCTTCCATTTGCTTGGTCAGTGGTGTGAAAGGAGAAAGTTATGGCATGTGCCCTACAAGTAAAGAGTATCTGATAATTCCCAGGTACAACCTGCCTTTGGAACTGTTGTCATTAACTTCAGTTACACTGAGAGAAATTCCTCATCATGAAGAGATGGAATGGTTTGAGGCTCTTTATGTTCCTGGAGCAAGCAGGTGGCCTTGGGCTCTACTTGCATGAGATAGGACATATGGAGATGTTACTGGTGCCCGCTCGAGCAAATCGATGATGAATGGGAAGACAGTGATACAGTCTTTCTACCTCATTATTTGGAAAACATATGTCTTTTTCTTTATAGTTTAAGCCTTAGAGTTTATTTGGGAAGCATTCTAATTTCGCACTAAATATGGTTTCTGTGTTGTTATTTCTAAAATAGTCCACCTGACTATAATTTTTTATTACATCACTGTGAGATATACAATTACAAAGATGGTCATGTTTGGGTTTCAGTTATACAGTGTTCCAGCATGTATCCCTCCACCAGTGCCTATTTCCCACCACCAGTGTCCTCTGATTCCCCCTCCCCAGCTGCCTCTATGACAGGCACTTTGCCTCTTCTCTCTCTCTCCATCTCTCGCTGTATCTCTCTCTTCATCTCTTGCACATCGTGGCTTGCAATATATACATTTAGACGATATCATGTATGTCTTTTTGCTTACATTCAATGCTGAGTTCTAGACTGGTATTATCATTTCCAACAATTATTAGTACACTGTTCATTTCTCTGTCTTACCCAATCTCTGACTCCCACACAATTGCAGTAGATTCAACCTACTAACAAGACCTCCTGAACCATGTTTTGCCTGGGCTTGGATATTGGTATTATGCTATATTTTTATATCCCACAAATAAATAGTGTCATTCTATATCTGTCCTTTTTCCTCTGGCTAGTTTCTCTCAGCATGATCCTTTCCATGTCCATCCATTTATAGGCATTTCGCTTTCCCCTAAAGCTGCATAGTATTCCATTGTGTAGATGTACCACAGTTTTTTCTTTAGCCAGTTATTTGTTCTTGTGCATTTAGTGTTTCCAGATTCTGGTTATTGTGAATAGTGCTGCTATGAACATAGAAGTGTAGGTGGTGGTTTTTTTTTATTTTTTTTTAAAAAATATTTTATTGTACCACCGAGAGATATAAAATTACAAGACGTTCATGTTTGTTATTCAGTCACACAGAGTTCCAGCACCCATCCCTCCACCCATACCCATCTTCCACCACCAATGTTGACACTTCCCTCCCCAATTCCCAATCCTGCTTTGAAGGCAGGTTCTTTATCTCCTCCTTTCTCTTCCCCTCCCCCACAACTCGCTTCCCTTTCTTACACATTGTGGATTTTAGTAAATACATTTAGAGGTTATCATGTGAATCCTTTTGACTATAGTCAAAGCACAGTTCTCAGATGGCAGCATTTTCAATGATTATCAGCAAACAGTTCCCTACTCTGTCTTACCTAGCCTATGACTCACGTGGTATACCGGATTTTGAGATGAAGCCGGCGCGTCATGGGCATAGGGTTGTGTCCAGCTTTGAGTCCAGACTGAAGGATGACTGTGTTTGTGCTGTGCGAGGCTTTCTGACTTCTGGGAGCCTGTCAGAGGAGAGGCCAAGGAGCAAAAAGCTGCCCCCACGCCAAGACACCCCATCAGTCTACCACGGGGTGGTCAGGTAGACTCCGCCCTGCACCTAAATACCTGGTGTCCGGCCGAAATCACCTACAGCAGTTCTGGGTGGGGTTGCCAAGCCTTTGTGGAGGGAGCCAAGGTGGGGGAGATTGCCCTACTCCAGGCATCCTAAAAAGCCTGGGTTGGGGTAGTCGCTGAGTCCCACATCCCTGGGCTTGAACTCGGCTTCTCTCTTGGTTTGGGCTGTGTCCAGCTGTGGAGTACAGAGGATGACTGTGGTTGTGTTGTACGAGGTTTTCTGACTTCTGGGACCCTGAGGGAGGACAGCCAAAGAGCAAAAACCTGCCCCAAACAAGATTCCCCCATCAGTCGACCTCAGGGCAGGCAGGCAGACTCTGCCCTGCACCTGAATAATTCGTGTCTGGCCAAGAGCCCTAGCAGCAGTTCTGGGCAGGACTGCCAGGCCTTTGTGGATGGAGGCAAGGTGGGGGGTGGTGGCCAGGTTCAGGCTCCATACAAAGCATGGTTGGTGTAGTCGTGGAGTCCCGCATGCCTGGGCTTGAACTCCGCTTCAAACCTGGGTCAGGCTGTGTCCAGCTGTGGAGTTCAGATATGAGAATGACTGTGGTTGTGATGTGCGATGTTTTCTGATTTGGGAGCCTGGCAGAGGACAGGCCAAGGAGCAAAAATCTGTCCCCCACTCCTTTTGGGTGTTGTCCTCACAACTTTTGGGTGTTGACCCATCACCTTTTTGGGTGTTGGCCCATCACCTCTAGGGTCTCGGAAGCAGCCGGATGAGATCTGCTCAGCATAATAGCCGCCAATTTTGTGGTCTGGACCCCAAAGCTTATCAGAACCCACCAGAGGCCCTGATCTGAAGAGGAGCTTAGCAGTGAAGCCGAGTTCAAGCCAAGGTGGTGGCTATCGGAGGGGGAAGTCACCTGATGTTCTTGGAGTTGGAGCTGAGGTCCCCATTCCCCTTTCTGGCTGGTCCCGCAGATCTGGTGACCCTGCCAACGAACAACCTTTGGGTGATCAGCCATCATGCAGAGACTCAGATTCCCTGGGGAGATCCGACATCCGGTTCTCCCGAAGTTGGCTGATGGCAAGTGGCCACGCGGTACATCAAACTAATGGAACCAGTCTTTTTCTACAGTACATTACAATCCACATTGTGTAAGAAATGGAATAGAGAGAGAGAGAGAAAGGAAATAAGCAACCTGCCATGGAGGCAGGCTGCAGGGGTTGAAGGGAGGTGGTGGCATTGTTGACAGGAAATGGGCATGTGTGAAGGAATGGGTGTTGAAACATTCTAGAACCAAAACTCAAACATGAACATTTTGTAATTTTTTACATAACTGTGGTATAAAAATATTTTTTTAAGAAATAGGCTTTGGGATTCGCGACTAGATGGTGTTTTTGCTGTGTGTTTTTGCCTCCCAGGGTATCTTCCCAGGAGTGGTATGGCTGGGTCAAATGGGAGCTCAATTTCTAGTTTTTGGAGGAATGTCCATATTGTTTTCCCAAAAGGCTGTACTGTTTTCTCAAAAAGGCTGTACAGTCGACATTTCCACCAACAATGGATGAGAGGTCCTTTCTCCCAGCATCTATGCCAGCACTTGTTGTTCTTGCTCTTTTGAATATGTGCCAGTCTCTGTGGTATGAGATAATATCTCATTGTTGTTTTGATTTGCATCCCCTGATGATTAGTAATGATGAGCACTTTTCATATGCCTTTTGGCCATTCGAATTTCTTCTTTGTTGAAGTTTCTGTTCATTTCACACATCCTCAAATACATGATAATTTAATCTTTGATAAAGGCACAGAAAGTACAAAATGGAGCAAGGAAAGCCTCTTCAACAAGTGGTGCTGGGAAAACTAGGCAGCTACCTGTAAAAAATGAATTCGGACCTCTGTCTAACAGCATGCACAAAAGTCAGATAAAAAAGGATTAAAGATCTCAATATCAGACCTGAATCCATTAAGCACGATGAAGAAAATATAGAAAAACCCTCTATGTCAGTGAAGCTAAAGGCATCTTTTAAATATGAAACACCACTAACAAAGCAATTGGAAGCGAAGATAAACATATGGGGCTATATGAAACTAAAAAGCTTCTGCACCTCAAAAGAAGCGGTGACCAAGATACAAAGACAGTCCACAGAGTGGGAAAGAATGTTCACCAAATACCCATCTGATAAAGGGCTAATATCCAGGATATATCAGGCACTGGTAGAACTTTTACAGGAAGAAAACAGCCAACCCCACCTGACTCAGTCTCTCTCGAGGTTCGCTTTGAAGTTCACATATGTTAATACCTGTTTAGATGTACATTTAAACATGCAGTTTGTCTTTGGAATTTACTTTTGTTGTACATTATCTGTGGCCTTTGCTGCAAAAACATCTGTTTGTCAATGGGAAGAAAATCCATAAAGTAGTAAGTAGTAACTCATTAAGTTACTTGCATAATAACAAAATCCCTTTGCCATCCATATCCACAGATGATGGATAACTGTATTTTTATGCTTATCTGAGCAATTTTTCTCATTCCTTCATAAAGTCTAAGTTTAAAAACTTCTTCTGTACTTGTATTTTACTAATGATATATTTAATAAAATAAAGGGAGGAAAACAAAGGGCATCAATGATCACAAATACATCTGGCATAGGATTGAGGGGAAAACTGATCACAGCTGCCTGTGACAGTTAATGTCATTAAAATTTAAGTTCAATGTGGAATTTCTCTATTTTAAATAAGAAACACTTGAAAGGCATACTCAGGATTAACAGAAGCTTAAATTGAAACCATGTTGGTTTGTAGGTAATAGAATGCTCGAGACAAAACTGCATTTAATATAAAAGCATTCTTTGCTCCTAAATTAGCCACTTGGTCCTGCTTGTGCCACTGGAATTTGATTAGGTTTGGATTTTTCAGGAAACCAAAAGGTAAGAAGAACCTATATAATCTTCTGTGAAGTGGTTCATTCCCTGCCCAAGCCTTTAGGTAACTCAGTTTATTAAAATGTTCTGGAGTTCAGGTCTGTTAACTAAGGGCTACACTATACATGCCTGCTTCTTGGGCTGTGCTCCAGTCTAACATCTGATTGACCCCAAAGTGGGAGCAATAGCATTAATATACAATGTAAGTTCCATATAAATAAATATGCAATGTAAATACCTTGTAAAGAATTCAAGGCTGGGGTATCAGTTCAATATTTGACCCACAGATTTTTAGGCAAATCTCAGAACACTCACAGCTGGCAGTCGCTTATTTGCTTTATCCTCTTACACAAGGTAACAGAGTCATAGAAAAACAGAGATGCTGGTTCTAATTCTCCTAATGTACTCAGGAGCCTCAACAATACTTCTAAATAAAAACGCCATGTGTCATTTTAGGAGGCCTTATAACTGTTATAGACCTCATTCCGACCTGATGGAATGATTTGAGGCTGTTTATGTTCCTGAGCAAGCAGGTGCCCTTGGGCTCTACTTGATGAAACAGGTCATATGGAGATGTTACTGGCCGCCGAGCAAATCGATGATGAACGGAAGACAGTGATACAGTGATAGCTCTCTGATCTCTACTCCACATGACTCTCAGCCAACAAAACAACAATGAAAAGACCAATTTCCTAGGAAGTAAGGCTGTATTTTCAGGAAATGGCAATTGTTTATTTATAAGAAATGATCTAATCTGTGTCATCTTCCTCAGGAATTCCAGAGATTTATTAGTGGAGAAATATACGCAAAAAAGCAAAAATCTACTAAGGTGTTATTTAGAAGACAGCAGCATCTAAATAAATCAGGCTCAATGGTTAATTTTACCGAGGAACAATCTAAAGATCCACATATCATTATTCCTGAGATGTTTCTTTTGTTTGCTAATTAGTTTTCTGGGCATAGAGATTTTCCTGTTTCTCCTTGTAAGATTCTACTAGCAACACTGCTTCAGTCCTCCATATCTATTCCCAATGTCTATTTCCAGTAGAGTACTACTGGAATAGACATTGGGAATAAAGTACTACTGGAATAGATATTGGGAATAGATAAGCATTCCAGTAGAGTACTGCAGGAATAGACATTGGGAATAGATAAGCAATTTGTCACTTGCTTGATGAAAAGGAGTTCTAGTCTTCACAGTTGTCTCTAGATTATTTTAACTTCCAAACAAGCTTTTCTTTTTTCAGTGGCATATAGAATTTTGACACAGTTATTGTTTTGCCAATTATATAAAAGTGTTTAATGTTGCTAAACTGCAGGGTAATTTCAAACATCAGTGTTAAAATGACTGTTCTTTCAGAATACACACAATCTTAACAAGTTTAATATTTTCTCACTATTGATATTTGGATTGCTGATTTGAGTGGAGTCTTTTTTAGTGACCTGGGTAATTCTAGTAATTCCAAGGTAAAGATGTTTTCTAGGACATTAAATGCCTAAACATTTGATTCCACACTGGGATTTTCATTTACAGCAGAGATTGATCTGACCACAAACTCTACTGGTCTCATTTTATAGCCAAAAAGGTTTACCTTGATCCTGATCAATGTCTCTGTGATTTTTCCCTAGAGATATAGAATGTGAAATGATGTTGTTATTGTGAGTGGCCCCTGTTCATATGCAGAGAATGGGACTGACAAGCCTATTGTGGACAAGACTATTCTAAGGGAATTTAAGGAATGAATAATCTGTGTGAGCTAAATTTAATTCTTCAAAATGGCAGAGACAGCTAAGAAAACTAGATGTAGTCAACACATTCAGGCAGCATGAACAAATCTGGAATAAGGACGTAAAACTAAGAGTCAAGTGGAAGCCAGAAGCACAGGAACAAAGGTTGGAAAGAGGCCCAGAGGAAGCATTTGAGTTCTTTATGAGAGAGTAGTCATGTGGTAACCTGACCTTTGCTATTGCTAGAAAAGTATGTGCCGTAGAGGCTTCCAGGAAAGTCATGATAGTGGGACATAATTATTCTGATGGGAATCACAAAAATCTAGGCTGGTGATGATGGCATCTAAGAACTGAGAACAGAGGTTCTTGGTGGGAAGAAGTGGTTTGACTTTTCTGTTTGAGAAGAGAGAGATGACAGGTCTTACCAAAGCGTGTGAGAGAAGGGAGTCAAGGAAGTCTTCATTAAGTGGGTCAGGAAAAACTGAGGGAAGGATATTGGAAGTGTGGGGTGGAAATTAGTAGTTTGGTTTTGGATATGTTAAGTTTAAGATGTTTGAAAAACATCCAAGTGGAGATGTTTCTTTCAGCAGGTTCAACGAACAGCAGCTGTGGTAGCTGTTACTTTTCATCACCTCAACAGTCATTTGACATATATCCCTGGAAGTTAGACTCAGCAAACATCTGTCTCAGAGGATAAAATCATTGCGTACCCCAAACCACTAACACTTAGATATTCCTTTTCATATTAACACTAATTTGTACTTAATTTATTTTTACCCCCCTTTTGTTGGCTTTATTCGTCCTTCTTTGACCTCAGACTTGAACAAGTCATTGGATTAGGAATCTTAAAGAAGTATCTCCATTGACTATTCTGTGGGGTTATTCAGTCACTAAACATGTTTACTTAATACTACTCACTACATACTTGTTAATTGGAGAATTTTATTAAGTCATTAGAAGGTATTTTTATGTAGTCCTAAGGTCTACCGGCTAACGGTGATGATGGAGAATGCCTGTATGAATCTCTGCGATGAGTGGAAAATTAAATGCTTCTTTAGCCTTAAAAAGTCAGAAAATTTCAGACTCTTTTGTAAACGAAGAACAAGGTCTTAAGCAAAGAGAAAAACAGGAAGTGATATGAGAAAGAATTTGTTTACTTTGATTCTAACCACACTGGAATTTATTTTTATCAAAGTGAAACCTTGGGTAAGTCAACATGGCTGAAAAAAAAACAACTAGAGTTGTGAAGAGTCCCAACTAGGAGTGCATGAACAGAGGAATCTGAGAACATTTTAATACTTCTAGAAGGTGATTAATGTTTCCCAGAAGATTCTGGGCTTTCCCTTTACTCTTCCTTTTTAGAAATCCAAATTTTTTTTTGGGGGAATGTAGTCTATCAGAGTTTTCTAAAATTCAAAGACAAATTTATGCTCTGCTCCGTGAGGGGAGAGTTTAGACAACTGCCCTGTAGGTGCCTCTAACCACTTACATTCCAAACCGAGGGGAAAAGCTTCTTCCTGAGTGATCGGCAACTTCAGTCCTGAGAGAGCCAGGTGGTGCTCTAGTGCGGATTGTCGACTCACGCGGCGGGGGGGACGAGAGACTCAGGCCCAGTACTTTGTGCTTCAGGAAGCTCTTTAACGCATCACATCTCGCTTCTCCCATGGTCCTCTGTGGTAGTGTGCATTACCTGCTTTTGATCACTTGAATCCCGTTATTCATTGATTTGCTCGGCGGGGCGCCAGTAACATTTCTATTGGACCCTATCACGTGCCAATGTAGCCCAATGGCATCTGGTTGATTCAGGAATATGAAGAGCCTCAAACCGTTCCTTCAGGGTCTTGACAAGGAAGTCTGACCATCTTGTAGGTGGGCGGCCACGTGATCTTTTGATATCCCGTGGAATCCAGTCGGTAACGGCTCTAGTCCAGCGGTTGTCTCCAAATCGCATTACATGTCCAGCCCATCTGATTTTCGATGCCTTGGCAAACGAGACAGCGTCCCTGATTCTGGAATAGCGATGGAGGTCGGAACTCCGATTCCTTCACTCACTTGAGTGAGGCGTGATATTCCAAGCATAGCTCTTTCGATTCCCCTCTGGGAGACCCGAATAGCATTCTCATCCTGCTTTCATAGGGCCCAGGTCTCTGAGGTGTATGTTAATGCAGGGAGAATGGTGGAGTCAAAGAGGTGTGCCCGGAGCCGGAGGTTCTTTGTCCTTTTAGCTATTTCTTTGATGCCTTTGAAGGCATTCCATGCTGCTCTCTTCCTCCTGCACAGCTCAGGTTTTAGGTAGTCCATCATGTTGACTTCTTGACCTAGGTACACATAACTGCTGCATTCAGAGATGTTTGTACCTGCTTTTATAGGTGACAAAACAGGTTAACAGACTCTGGAGCTATTTATCTACGTGACATAAGTAGCTTCTTCTGAGTTGTTACCTTTTTCGTTTTCTGTGGCCTTTGGTTGAAGGTAGCTCAGGCTGGCCTTGCTAATCTGCCTTCCTTGTCTCCATCCACTTGTTCTTTTTGTTTGTTTGTTTGTTTTGTTTTTTGGGTCACACCCGAGATGCTCAGGGATTGCTCCTGGCTCTGCCCTTTGGAATTACTCCTGGCAGTGCTGGGGGGCCCAGCTACCAGAGGATCAAAGCCGGGTCTGCCGTGGTGCAAGTCGAACACCATACCCGCTGTGCTATCGCCTGGCCCCTTCCGCTTTAGTCTTTTGAAGAAAGGCTGTTCTCCCTCAGCACTGGAGGCCAAGATTCTCTCTCAGGCTTGAATGGGAAGCCCTGTGAAGGGATTGCTCTCCCGCCTGGCACCTGGGGACGCCCTGTGTACCTGTGTATGCCCATGTGTCCATGCTGAGGTGAATGCGTGTGTCTGTTTGGGAGTGTGGTCAGCCAGTGCCTACTCCTCCAGATACCCCCACGGCGCACGCCGCCCTGCACACACACACACACACACACACACACACACACACACACACACTACAGTCTCTGTGTGCCTGTCAATGTTCAGAGGAAGAATTGCAAAAAAAAAGGGGGGACACTTTTTTCTTCACTCTTGTTTCTTTCCAATCACTTATATCACTTGTTTCTTTTCCAAATCTTTTTTTTTTAACATCCGCACGGCAGAGCCTGGCAAGCTACCCGTGTTGTATTTGACATGCCAAATACCAGTAACAATTATAGACCTCATTCCCATGACTTGATGGAATGGTTTGAGGCTCTTTATGTGATGCCCTTGGGCTATCTTGCATGTGACAGGACATACGGAGATGTCAACGGTGCCCGCTCAAGTAATCGATGATCTACGGAAGTCAAGTGATCAAGTGATCAAGTGAAAAATTATTTTTGTAAGGCCCCCTTTTTTATAATTAGTATAACCAACACCTGAAACATAAATGTGCCTCCAAGGTATATCACCTTTTATTATTCTTATTATATAAAGGAGGCAATGGGGATATAGATTATGCATCTTATTTCATTAGTGCTTAGAAATGAGACTAAAGCCCAAAATTTTGAGTGGCCAGTGGTCAAAGCAGAGGTTATGGACAACAAAAGCAAGTATATTCTTTGTATCCTAATTTTTTTGCCTGCATGGAGGGCACTCCTGGTTATAGGGCTTACTTCCAGCTTTGTGCTCAGGAACAATTACTGGCAGTGCTCAGGGGACCACCTGGGATGCTGGGGATTGAACCTGGGTTGGCCATGTGCAAGGCAAGTACTTGGTTCTCCGTAGTATCTCCTCAGGTGTCTGTTTTTTGTACTTTACAAGAATACTAGTAATGAAGTAAGATTTTGGGGGAGGGCATGGAAGTGCTTCCAGTGTGATGCTCAGGAGGCCTGAACACTACAAGTGACTCAGCCTCCTGAATTGACAAGTTAATGCAATGGCCCAAGGATAGGGTGTTGGTCAGGCCCTGCAGTGCTAGGGATTACCTGAGTATTCTAGTAATTTGAGACATACCCAGAAGTTCTTAGTGGTTCTCCAGGGATGCACCTGGAAAAGTTTGGGGATCAGGTGGTGGGAATCAATCTTAGGTCTGGCATATGTTAGGCATTTGCCTAAAATGCTGTACTCTCGCAACTCCTAAATTGCTAACTTTACAGTGGAAACCAAGAATGTCAGATTTTCAAGTATTTAATGTAGGTTACTAAGTGAAGCATTTAAAAATAGCTATATAAAAACGAGAACTGAGAACAGAGGTTCTCTAAGAACTGAGAACAGAGGTTCTTTAAAAGAACCTAACTAACTTTACAAGAAAAAAATCCAACTCCAAGAAAAGATGGGGAGAAGAAAAGAACAGAAAATTCCTCAAAGAAGAAACACAAATGGTCAAAGAAACACATGAAAAAAAGGCCTTACATAGCTACCACCAGGGAGATGCAAATCAAAACAGCAATGAGATATCTCACACCAGAGAGACTGGCAAACATCATAAAGAACAAGATGAACCAGTTTTGGAATGGATGTGGGGAGAAAGGGACTCTTTCATTGTTGGTGGGAATGTCAACTGGTTCAGCCTTTTGGAAAACAGTATGGACATTTCTTAAAAAGTTGGAAATTTGGCTTCCATATCCCAGCAATACCACTTCTAGGAATGTAGCCTGGTGCTTCAAAAACACTCAGCAGAAATGCCACTTGCACTTGTATGTTTAGTGCAGCACTATTCACAATAGTGAGAATCTGGAAACAACCTGAGTGCCCAAGAACAAATGACAGGTTAAAGAAATCCTGGTACATCTACACAATGGAATACTATATAGCAGTTAAGAAAACTGAAGTCATGAACTTTGCTTATAAATGGATGGACACAGAGAATATCATGCTGAGTGAAATGAGTCAGAAGGAGAGGAAAAGACACAGAATGATTGTACTTATTTGTGGGATATAGAAAAACATAATATAAAACTAATATCCAAGTACAGTAGAAACAAGGGCCAGGAAGTTTGGTCCATGGTTGGAAGCCTAATTCAAGTTCTTGGGGAAAAGACAGTTGGGATATGGAAGGGACCACTATGACAAAGATAGTTGTAAATCATCACTCTGTATATGAACTGTGTGCTCAAAGTAGGTAAAGGAACAGGCATGATAGCCTCTCAATATCTGTATTTAAAACTATAATGCCCAACAGGATGGTGGAGGGGAAGAAAAGTGCCTGACACAGGACAGGTGGGGGGGCTGAGTTGGAAGGATGGCAGGAAGGATAAAAGGGGATCCTGGTGGTAGGAAATGTACATCGGTGGGGGATGGATATTAGAACATTGTATGACTGAAATATGATAAACAGACTTCTAACTATATTACATGGTGATTCAATAAAAATATTAAAAATTTAAAAAATCTAAACTTGAGTTTCCATTACAACCAAACAATACCACTTCTCAAAACATACCCTGTGAGTTCTAAAACACACAGCAGAATTGCCATCTGCATTTCTATGTTTATTGTGGCACTATTAACAATAGACAGAATCTGGAAACAACCTGAGTGCCTAAGAAGAGAAAATTGGATAAAGAAACAATGGTACATCTACACAATGGACTACTATGCAGCAGTTTGAAAAAAATGAAGCCATGAAGTTGGCATTTAAATGAATGGACATGGAGAGTATCATACTGAGTGAAATGAGTCAGAGGGAGAGGGAGGAATGGTCCAGGGTTAGAAACTTGCCACAAGTGTTGTTGGGGAAGGGCAGTGAGGATAGAGAAGGGACCACTGTGCCAAAGATAGAGTAAATGATCACTCTGGACAAGAACTGAATGCTGAAAGTAGTAAACTGACAAATATGATAACCTTTTAGTACCTGTATTGCAAATCATAATGACCAAAAGGAAAGAGGTAGAGGGAGTGGGGGGAAAGAGAGAGAGAGGAAATAGAGAGAAAGAGAGAAAGAGAGAGAAGAACCTGCCAGCCTGCCATAGAGGTATGCTCCTAAGAGGGGGAGGCGGGAAGGAAACTAGGGATATTGTTGGTAGAAAATATATATTGGTGAAAAGATGGGTTTGGGAGCATTGTATGAGTGAATTATAATTGTGAACAACTTTGTAACAGTGTATCTTATGGTAATTCAATTAAATATAAAAAGGAAAAAAGAAAAAAGTAAAGATGATCTCCCTCCTGGAGCAAATTTTATACTTGGTTACTAGTTTCCAGGCAGTATTTTTTGATATTGATAGTAATTTTATATAATACAGGGACAGACATTCTTTGTATTTTTTATGTGTTTATTTTGTTTTGTTTTGGTGCCACATCTTGCTGTGCCACAGGCTTACTCCTAGTTCTGTGCTCAGGGATTACTCCTGGTGGTCTTGGGGGACCATATGAGATGCAGAGGATTGAACTTGGGTTGGCCCTATGCAAAACAAGTGCAAAAATAGTTACCTGCTATACTATAGCTCCTGTGCTCGATTCTTTTTAATAGGAGCACATCAGATCCTTAGTGACTTCCATGTGCTTAATAAAATAATGTTGAAGGGTAGTCTCCAGTCTGCTGTGTCAACATTGTTACCTTGAGTTACTTAAATACAGAGATATCAAGGTCCCACCCAGAATGGCTAAATCAAACTTTGCTTTCTAGAAAGTAATCTGTTGAAAAACTCAGTTATGCAGGAATTGTGACAAAATCTACAGACTTTCATGGAGTTGGGGATAGGCTACTTCCTCCCCCAGCTCCCTGCACTTCTGGAAGCTGTGGCAGTCACACATACCCCCTAAAAGTCACCCAGTTAAAAATTCAACTCCAGTCGTATCACCTTGTTAAAAAATTTCAGACTTCCTGGAGCACTTTGCTGCAATAGCACTGATAAACCAGGAGTAGCACATCAGAATGATGGGATGTAATGTAGAAGGCATCCGATTTTAATTAATAAAATATTAACAGAAGGCTTAACCTATAAATTATAATAATCTCTTATATAAAGAGCTTAATAGCTCCAGGGTGCAATACACAATATTTACCAACTTTCTAATTATGAAGCATTTTTTGATCATTCTTTTAGCAAATTATAATGAATGATATAAAATAAATCACTGAGGGCTTGCTATGGGGGAGTCTTAAGGGATTATGGGAAAAATTGGAGATAATAGTGGTGGTATGGTGCAGTGGTGGTGGGATTGGTAATGGTATATTGAATATCTGTAACTAATTGCCATGAACAAACTTGTAACCACAATGTTGATATAAGGTGTAATGGAAAAATAAAATTAAAATAAATAAACACAAGAAGCAAAAACCTCTGACTCCCACACGTTTGTGATAATTGCCACCTTTGACAAGACCTCCTGATATATGTTAGGTAAGACAGAAAATGGAACAGGGTGCTAATAATTGTCGAGGGTACTAATGCCAACCTAGAACTGAGCATTAATTAGAGGCAAAGGATACACATGACAACCTTTTAATGTATGTTCTGTAATCCATAGTCTGAAGGGAAGGAAAAAAAAGAAGGGGAAAGAAATAAAGAACCTGCCATGGAGGTGGGCTGGGGGAAGGGGGGGAACCGGGATGTTGGTGGTGGGAGATGGGCACTGGTGTGGGGCGGGTGCTGGAACACTGTGACCAAAACCCAAACATGAACTTTTAATTGTATATCTTTTTATTTGTATATCTCACGTGGTATAATAAAATGCTTTAAAAAAAGCAAAAAAACAAAATTTGCTGTCTAGAAAAGAAATCATCCCCAGGTCAATCAACTACACATTAATGCTAGAGAAACAGTGTTTGAATTTAACCTTTTGAGGAAAAATTTATCAGACTCTAAATGCAGTACATAGATCTGTTTACTCAAATGGAGAAAACAAAGAATATTCCAGAAGTCACAGACACCCACAATAGCAATAGCTAGCACATTTCTTGCTCAAGTGGCCTATTGATTAAGAAGTATGCATTCACTTTTTGTATAGTCAATTAGTTGATGCATGCAGTCAATTTGGGCAGAATTTTTCTTTTTTTTTTTAGCCAAAAAATATTGGCTGAAAAATAATTTACTGGAAATTTAATAATTTCCAGTAATTGTTGTTTTTTGATTATTTGCTAGAATATGTGTGTGTGGTGAGTGGGAGTGGTGAGTCCAGGCGGTGCTTAGGGAGCACCTTGTGGACATTCCTGGAAATAACCAACCAGGTTGGTTTTCGAGGGTCGAGATTATGGTGCTATTGGAGTCCTGCCTTGATGGATAATTCCAGAGCCATTCCTGGCAATACTCAGGAGGCCTTGAAGTGCCAAGGATTAGCACCTGGCTTGGCCTAACCTCTGTATGCTTTCCCTAGTCTTAGTAATGATAGGCCTTATTGAGTTATTCAGTCAATAATATTTAAAAAAAATCTAGATGTGCTTGTTGCTATTTTGAGCATTGCACTTAGAATCATATAAAGCACATTTTTTGCTCTCAACACATTTAATGTCTCAAAGAAAAAAATATGGAAACAGTGGACAAAGAGGCATAAATATCATAAGAATTCAGTGTGAAGAAGCATAGTTGGCCACAAGTCAAGCATTTATCTGTCACAATCATGCAATACAATATTGTCACTGTATCACTGTATCACTGTCTTCCCGTTCATCATCGATTTGCTCGAGTGGACACCAGTAACATCTCCATATGTCCTGTTTCATGCAAGTAGAGTCCAAGGGCACCTGCTTGCTCCAGGAACATAAAGAGCCTCAAACCATTCCATCAGGTCATGGGAATGAGGTCTATAATTGTTACTAGTATTTGGCATATTAAATATGGCATGGGTAGCTTGCCAGGCTCTGCCATGTGGGTAACATACTCTTGTAGTCATTTCTAAATTCAACATTTATTGATGAACCGCCCGGCCGCTTTCGCCGCCTGAGCCAGGCTGTAATAGGCTGGTCTGCTGGATGGAGTTCTGACGAGGGGGAAGTTCAGATGTGGAAAATGGAGGCTCTCATGGAGTGGGGGATCGTCTACTTGTTGCAAGGCTCTGCTGGGGTGGCGGGCCAGGGCTAGAACCTGCCATCCCTCCAGGGTGCCTTGTGAGTGGCTGGACACAGGGAGAGCCAGTAGCAGCTCTGCCCCATGTCTGTGAGATTCTGGATCAGCATACCTGGGCCGGATTTAAGAAAGACTGCTGCAGGGTGGAACCTCGATGAGCCCGGCTGTGATAGGCAGGTCTGAAGGGTGGAGTTCTGACGAGGGGGAAGTCCGGATATGGAAAATGGAGGCCCTCATGGAGTGGGGGGGTCGTCTGGCTTGTTGCGTAGGCTCTGCTGGGGTGGTGGGCCAGGGCTAGAACCCGCCATCCCTCCCGGGCACCTTGTGAGCAGCTGGGCACAGGGAGAGCCAGTAGCAGCTCTGCCAATATAATATTGTATCATATGTTTATTTGAATGTTTATTTTCTAACTGTTTACATACTGCATTTGATGTGTCATGCTTGCAGGAACTAGTATTTATTGAATGATATGACTATTACTTCGATTATATAAACATTCTGCCCAGGGAAAGAAAATGTAAAAGAATATTATAGGAAACTTTATACACACACTTGACCCATTATTTTAAGAATGTCTTCTTTATATGTAGCATAAATATGTTATTTAAAAATATATATTTATTTGAATATAAATATTGTAGAATTTATTCATTTCAAATATAAAATATTGTAACATTTGAATAGCCAGATAAGTACCAACAATAAAAAAAGTTTGTATGTGTAAGTTCATCACTAAAAATATTTTTATTAGCTCCTAAAGCAATTAGCTAGGCCTCTTAACTTTCACTCACTTTCCCCACTCCAAATTCTTTTACCCTAAACTCCAGCAACTATTAAGCTACTGTATCACTGTATCACTGTCTTCCCGTTCATCATCGATTTGCTCGAGCGGGCCCCAGTAACATCTCCATATGTCCTGTCTCACGCTAGTAGGCCCAAGGCATCTGCTTGCTCCAGGAACATAAAGAGCCCTCAATCCATTCCGGAATGAGGTCTATAATTGTTACTGGTATTTGGCATATATATCAAATACAACACGGGTAGCTTGCCGGCTCTCCGCAGGTAGCATATTCTTGTAGGCATCTCTAAGTCCAGCATTTATTGATACGGCGGCTGCTTGCAGCCCGAGCCGGCACTGATAGGCGCCAGTAGTAGCTCTGCCCCATGTCTGCGAGTCTCAGGACTGGCATACCTGAGCCAGATTTAAGAAAGACTGCTGCGGGTGGAATTGATGAGCCGGGCGCTGATAGGCTGGTCTGCTGGGTTGAGGTCTGACGGAGAGAAGTCCGATGTGGAAAATGGAGGCCCTCATGGAGTGGGGGTCGTGGCTTGTTGCGAGGCTCTGCTGGGGTGGTGGGCCAGGGCTAGAACCCACTTCCCTCCTGGGCGCCGTGAGCGGCTGGTCATGGGGAGAGCCAGTAGTAGCTCTGCCCCATATCTGCAGTCATGGGGCAATTAATTAATTAAGCTACTAATTTTTATAAATTTACTATCCTGGTTACTTAATATAAGTTGTGCAGTATGGTCAACTGTCCTCTGGACTATTTGACACCAGATTGTATTCATTTGACATTCCGTATATTCCATTGTGTAGATGTATCACAATTTCTTTATCCAGTTGTCTGTGAATACTGCTGCTATAAACAAAAGTGAGCATTTAATGTAGGCAAAGGGATATACATGATAACCTCTAAATGTATGTATTGCAAGCCACAGTGTGTAAGAGAATGGAGAGAGAGACAGACAGAGAGAGAGAGAAAAAAGAGAGAGAGAGAGAAAGAGAGAGAGAGACTAGACTAGACCATGTGATAAACTGGGCCAAGGGAGATTGCAGGCTCATTATGGGGACTCTTTATATAGGTGAGTTTGACATCAATTTTATGTGGAAAGTGCCCTAAGGTACCATATCCCGTGATATTTTTCCCCTTCATTTCTGCTGTATCCAGCTCAACTAAGCCCAAAATTAATCTCTGGGATTCTGTCTCGGTAATTTATAACTTGGAGGTAAAAACTACTGTTATCGAGACACAGTTGCACCGCCTCCTACCTATGTGGAGCAGTCCATGGAGCAACAAGAGGGCGAAACTGGCTTGGTCCCTGGCCGGGTTCAGCACAGTCCCGAGGGCCAGCAGACATGTGGGATGCAGTGGCCGCACAGGCTGGGCTTGGAGCGGGGTTGGGGCCCTCTCCTCATCTCTCCACACCCAGTGGGCGTGGCTAAATCCCTGTGGCATCACCAGAGCTGAAGAAGAAACTGGAAAGACGCACAGCTGAGCCAGGCTTAGATAATAATCAAGTTTAGGGCCAGGTCCTTCCCAGGATCTTGCCCATATATACATTATAATGATGATTGTAGTTGGAACAAACTGGTGGGGGCCGACGTGGAATGGGGAGTGGGTGGCAGGCTTTGGCCTATGTTGATCGTAGGGGCACATAGATGGTGGGACATTGGTGGTGGGAATGGGGCACTGGTGGAGGGACAGGTACTGGAACACTGCATGATTGAGACCCAATTATGTACATCTTTGTAATTGTATATCTCACGGTGGTGTAATAATAATAAAAACAAATTAATAATTTTTTTAAAAAAGCTACTGGTATCTAGATTCCTTCTCCAATGGAATTTATTGCTTTTGTTTGTCTGAGGTCTAGTGATCAAGATTTTTAAAATTTCCTGTACTCTAATAAACATCAGACTTAATGCTTCTGAAACTTTAATGTACTTGTGAATAATTTAGAATCTTGTTAAAATGTAGTCATCGGATCCACCCATCTTGATTCTTCTCCAGGAGTAGGTGGGACAGAGATGTTGAAGGGGAAGAAACTGCAACAGAGGTGTGATTTTCACAGGCTAAAGTAGGTGGAAACCAAGACAGAGGTGGAGATTAGAACCTTGCTGTTGGGCCCCAGGGCTTTTCTCGCTAGACTGAGTTATAATACTGCAATAGAGTATGAGTAATGTACAACACACGTGGGCAGACTCACGTTGTGCAAGGAGTACCATTTGAAGATCTTAGATTCCATCTGGGCAGGACTTGGCCGATTGCTAATTTCCTTCAGCTAAGAGTAAAGCTCTTTGTAGCTGAACCAGACTTCTCTTCTGAAACAACTATCTATTGCTTTCTTTGATATCTGCTCCAGAGAATAACAAGTGAAAACTTTAACATGGATTCAGACTGGGCAAAATGGCTAAATTCTCACTCAGGAAATGACATGGAGGACAGGAACAGATGACATGGGCATGGATCTGAGTTGATTTTGGCTGGCATGCCACTTGTTGATGGAAGTGTCGGTAGGAAAGCTGAAGTAAAAAGAAATGATTACCCCTTATCAAGGCTGCTGAAGATTCCTCTATCTGACATATTCAGGAAGTAAAATGCACAAAATCACAAAATCACTTTTCTCCAGTTATAGCTCTAGAGAGCCTGTATCTTCTTATTTCTTTGGAATTTTATTTTCCAGTCTATTGTATAAATATGTTTCTGTATATGATACATAGAAATAAGAAATTATCGACCGTACTTCAAGAGAAGGCGAGAGAGAACGTGGAGTCAATGCATGCTATGTGAACTTAATATGCTTTCCTGAATGTATCATTGATCACTTGATATCCTGTTATTCATCGATTTGCTCTAGCGGGCACCAGCAATGTTTCCATTTGACCCTATCATGTGCCATTGTAGCCCAATGGCATCTGTTTGTTTTGAGGATATTAAGAGCTCGAACTGTTTGTTTAGGGTCTTGATAAGGAAGTCTGACTATCTTGCAGGTGGGCGGCCACACAATCTTTTTTACGTCCCGTGGGATCCAATCGGTAACGGCTCTAGCCCAACAGTCCTCTCCAGATCGCATTATATGACCAGCCCATCTGATTTTTGATGTCCTGGCAGATGAGACAGAGTCCTTGATTTTAGAATAGTGATGGAGGTCGGAACTGCCTAAATTATAATTCCTAATGATACATTCATTTATCTTCCTGAATGTATCATTAGGAATTATAATTTAGGTAATACTAAAGGAATTATTGAACCCCAGGAAAGCATTTTGAATGACATATATGTTCTTAAAACAATTCTCTGTTAGAACAAAATGAAAGGGTTTTGTTTTGTTATGCTAAAGGGTTGGGGTTTAAAGTATTAAATTACAGGTCAAAGAGAAAGCTAAAGGGTTGGAGTTAAAAAAAATTAAATTACAGGTCAGAGAAAAATCTTAAAAGGTTGAGTACATGCTTTCCACATGGGTGTCCTGACTTTGATCCTCAATTCTGCTTGATTCCCTGAACACCTCTAGGAGTAACTCCCAAACACAGAGCCAGGAGTTGTTCCCCCATGTGGTCCAACCTTCCTCCCAATCTTAAAAATTAACTAAATTTAAAAATTAATACTTTAATTTGAGATATATACATACCACCAATGAAATAGTTTAAAAGTAACTTTAAAATTCTTCCAATTATAATCCCTTTCTCTTCCAAATTGTAATTTATAATTTTTAAATTCAAAGCTTACATCATTAATATTCTGCTATTTAAGTTGTTGCTCTGCTGTTTGAAGGTATTATTGCTAGGCTTCTGTGCTCTAGCATGTAAATTTGGTTTATAGTAATGAACACTTTACTGTTTGTGAGGGTAAAAGAAATGATACCATGGAACACACTTAGACTAATACCTGGGATTGTTAGTCATTTCCACTCTGGTAAAGATGACCTTTATCATATAAAGTATGGATGAGTATTAATGGGGTCAATTAGGGTAACATAACACTAAAATTTTATATCTCTATCTTAAATACCTTTCTCTTCAAAATAAGTCCCACAGAGTACCACAATGAGTGATTCCCGTGTACACAGCCAGAAGTAAGCCCTGAGTGCCACCAGATACAGCCCCCCAAACTAATAAAAAACCCACCTCGAAAATATAACCCATTATTATCTTTATTATATTCCTAAAGTATGTTTGAGCTAATTATACTCCTTTAGAAAACAAAGTAAGATTCTGTGCCTTATGGAAAACATGCATTTTTTTTCATTTATTGGAGCCAATTAATACCTTACCTCATCCAGACATGTACCTATACCATATTACAATTTTCTTAATCACACGTATATGACAGCTGAAAACAACAAACAAGAGTAATATTTGGTTCCCTCCAAGAGTGTTTAGTCGTGTTTTGAGACCATACTTCAGGGAGAATTGGCAGACTTCTTTAAACCTGCCACTTTTCCCAGAAATGGATTTGGCTTTAAGTCTTTATGTCACAAACAAAACATAATATTTAGTATGAGCCTCGAGCCACCCAAGATGTTAGATTGATTGTAGAGATAAGATATGATAAATTGTCAAACTTAAAGCAACACATTTTCCCTGAACTTTAATTAATAACTGTTTATCAGAGTACCATAAATTCCCAGAAGACTCCAGAAATTGGAACAGGACTAGCCTGCAGCTTAAGACCCAGTTTGTGTGAGCTAAGAGTGGAATGCTGGCATCCTGCATGGCCATTATAATGAATCTCTTTACTTATTCCCAGCTTCTATTAGTTCCCATAGTCAATGGGTGGTTGGTAGGTTGTTGTATTTTTTGTGTTAAGTTCCTTTTGGGAATCTTATCTGAATTCTTAACTTAGGTTTCCAAATTGCTTTGGGTGACATCTGCTTGTCACTAGTAAAACCAAAAGGATAGCAGGGAGTGTTGCCTTGTGCGGGGCAGACAGGTAATTGCAGCATTAATTTTGTTTTGTTTTTTGGAAGGATCCAGGTGTCCAACCTCTTTATCGTACAAAAGAAGCTTAATAGATGTGGGAGTGTTGGCATACAAGATGGCCCAGTGGGAAATCTGCCCATCAGATGTTAGCCTTCTGTTGTTGAAATAGCACTTCCCAAGGAAGTCTCACACATCAGGAATTCTCTGTAGTCCCAGTACTCCAATAGCTTCCAAGAAAGGAGCACAATTGAAGACATGGAGACTTCTGAGCAGCCAAGAGCTACATTTCACCCTGGAAATACAGATCTCAACAGCGAACTCACACCGTGTGAACATAAATCATTCCTCTGAAAAAAATTCCTTGTTGCGAAACCAGAATTTTCTGAAGCTAGAATTTGTTGCTATTGGTGGTGTATTTCTGATTTTGGAGGAATGAACATTTTGGAATTCATACACAGGGTACAATCTATGCTGTTTGAGTTATGGACTTGATTTGTCTTTTCAAAATCATCCATTGCTGCATACATGCACAGAATGGAGTCAGATATGGTAATGGAAGAGCTTAATCAAAAGGTCCGTAGGACAAGGCACAGGTGCTGGCTGAGCAGATGTGTAGGGGACTTCCGGGGAGGGCTCACCAGTACCTAGAAATACTATGGCTTTAAGAAAGTTGATTGTAGGGCCAGAGCGATAGCCCAGAGGGTAGGGCGTTTGCCTTGCACGCAGCCGGTCCATGCCGCCCGGGTTCCATTCCCGGCATCCCATATGGTCCCCTGAGCACCGCCAGGAGTGATTCCTGAGTACAGAGCCAGGAGAAACCCCTGAGCATTGCCGGGTGTGACCCAAAAAGCAAAAAAAAAAAGTTGATTGTAAACTATTCTCCAATGTATCTAGCAGATAGAAAAATCTAGAGCCACAGAAGATACCATTGTGACCCAGCCATACCACTCCTGGGAATCTATCTCTGGGCAACCCAAAAATATGGAAACACCATCCCTACTTTTATGTTCATAGATTTATTACCTTTGTTTTTTTTTTTTTTTTTTTTAAGATTATTTTGTTTAGCCAGAAGGAGAGAGAGATACAGAATGACTGCATTTATTTTGCATAAATATATGTACACATTATGATACCTCAATAAAAACATATATCAGGAGGTCTTTCAAAGGGGGAAATTAACACAAACGTTGGAGTCGATTTAGGTAAGACAGAAAATGGAACTCACTATATAGGTACTAATGCCACCTAGAACTAGCATAAAAGAAAACTACCCTTTTAATTTTTCACCGGAAGGCAAGAAAGAGAAAGAGAGAGAAAGAGAGAAATAAGGGGAACCTGCCAGGGAGCACTGGGGGTGGGGAGAGGGAGGGGGACGTTGGTGGTGGGAGATGGGGAACTGGTGGAGGGACGGGTGCTGGTACACTGTGTGACCAAAAACCAAACAGGAACTTTTTTTTTTATATCTTTGTTATTTTTATATCTCACGGTGCTATAATAAAATACTTTAAAAAAATAAAAGAAAAAAAAGAAAAAAAAAGAAGATAGCCAAACCCCAGAATAAGGAAATGTAGTAGGTTCATTTTTCATAGGAATTGGGTAGATTATGTGGGAAGAACTATAGTTGCTAGGAATTTCAGAGAATGGGTGATTTTTTTTAAAAAAGACATCAATTAACTTGTGGAGTAGAGAAAAATTTATTTACTAGAATTGCGGAATGAGTTAAGAGATTGATCTGAAAGTAAAAAACCTAGTGAACAAAACTTTTATTCTATCATTTAGGTTCTAGAAAATGGTATTTTACCTATCTTTTCTATATAACAAAGCATATAACACTTTTTTCTTTAATAGGCAAAATAGAACAGCTAATAATGACCCCATAGATGTAACTTAAAGGCTGTACCAAGAAACAACCATGGATTATTTCAGAACAGTCTTGACTCTGGGTTTTCAGTGAGAATGATATTATTTCTGGGACTTCAGAAGCAAATAGGCTTAGGCCACCTGTCGTGAGAGGCTGCAGGATTATGAGACAGACTCAGAGAAATTTTGCTCCGCAAATAGTTTTTCAAATTAGCAAGATATACTCCTTCTCTGGCACCTTGACTTCCATAATAAGTGAAAGTTCTTTTGGCAAAGAGGAAACTGTTACTTTGAGGCCTGGTCTGGAAGGTACAAGTGCACCTGGTCATGGACATGTCAGGGGACTTAGTGGAACAGATACAACTTTTGATGGGGAAGTTTCTAGAGTTTGGGCTTAATTGAGGGTGCTATGAATAGTTTCAGGACAATGATGGAAGCAGCTTTAGGAACTTTAAATAGACAGTGTTTTTCGTTAAACCAGTGTTTTGCTGGTTTGAAGGTGATGGAAAGATTTCAGAGAGGACTAGCACAGCTTTCAAGACTCAGACAGGACCGTAAAACCTGGAGAAAAGAAGAATAATGTAGGACTATGTTTCAATGCTTCCATGGGAAACCAAACTCTTAAGGAATCCTTGTTTTTATCAGTATCTTCTGGTTGGGTTGGGTTGTTTGCATATTAACGCACATGTTTGTCAAATATTTATTTACTTACCCAGGTAGGATACAACCTGCTTTGAAAATAAGGTTAAGAAAAAAGATATAATTTCACATGCAATTTGACCTAGAAGCTGACACTAGATTACAGCTAGGGGTCTTTTGTATTCTTCTGGCAAGCTCCCAGTATTCTCAGGCATTCCATTCCATTTCACTCAATTTGATTTGACCTCCTCTGCTTCTTTCATGTCATCCTATTTCAACTTATTTAGTTTCCATTCATGGGTACAACTATGCCAGTGAAGTGATGTAAAGGTAAATGAGTAGACAAGCTACTGGCGTGTAAGGAGCCCCATAAAGTATGTTTCATGAGGCATGAATCTTGTGAACTCTCAAAATAAAATAAAAAGTTCCATGTTATTCTTTCATAGGTCATATTTTTGAACTGAAAACTTACGGAAAATTTAAATTACAATTGGCTTCAATTGGTTTAATATTATGTAACTTGAGTTTTTCCTCAGGGTGGAGCTCTGACAAGTTGTGGAATCTAGATGTTGAAAATGACTGCCATCATGGTGCGGGGTTTCCTCTGGCTTCTTCTGAGGCTCTATCAAGGTGATGAGCCAGGGCAGAACCCACCCTCCCTCTTGGACTCCTCATGATCAGCCGAGCATAGGGAGAGCTGGTAGCAGCTCTGCCCCATGTATCTGTGTCTCTCTGGTCTATGGCCATACCCACCCCTGAACACACCTGATCTTGTCTGATGTATCTCTCTGGTTCACAGCCAGCAGCCCAGGAGCAGTTCATGGGCAGGTCCACTGGGCCTCCCGGTCAGGGCATCAGTAAATGCAAGAACTGAGAACCTGCCTACTACCGAGAGTATCCTACCTGCACAGAAGAGCCTGGCAAGCTACCTGTGTCGTACTCAATATGCCAAAAAACAGTAACAAATATAGACCCTTGTTCTCATGACCTGAATGAAGTGTTTGAGACTCTTCATGTTCATGGAGCAAGAAGATGCCCTAGGGCTACACTAATATGTGACAGGGATTAATGGAGATGTTACTGGTGCCCATTTGAGCAAATGGATGAACAACAGGAAGACAAGTGATACAAGTGATACAAGTGAGTTTCCTCCCTGCCCCTTGAGGTGTTGCAGGTGTAATTGCAGTACCTGGATGTGTTGGCAGGTGGCAGACAGGAGGTAGGCTTGTCTATACCCAGAGCTCTACCCTGTAGGCCCTGGATGGTTGATGGTCTGACACAGAAAAAGACTGGGCCTGCTGGGATGAACCCAGAGCCACTGCAGAGCCTGGAAAGCTACCCGTGGTATATTCAATATGCCAAAAACAGTAACAATAATGGACTTCATTCCCAATGAATGGAGATGTTACTGGTATCCACTTGAGCAAATCATGAACAGTGGGATGATAAGCAATAAGTAATAACCTGAGTTTCCACAAGTTCTTTGACTCAGAAGAGTTCTTTTCATAAACTACTCATGATGGTCAACTGTATTATTTTAGGGAGACCATATTACTTAGGATTATAATACATGGTAGCAGATTGTATATTTGCCCTAACTGATCTAAATTTAAGTGTTCAGACATAAAAACGCTTTCAGTATAAGCTGAAACCTTTGGAATCTTATGGATATCAATATGCTTTGGCAGGGGATAAATTTTTAAGTGGGCTTTGACTTCAGGACTTACTTAATGAATATCATTAATGTCTGAATAGGAAAGCTTGACCAGGGAGATGATTTTTATTGTTTACTGTTACTGTTAGTTAATGCTAGGCCTTGCATTTCAAGGGCTGTGAAATAGTTGGTGCTATAGTTCTCACTATTTTATTTTAAATTAGGGCATAAATCAGAAGACTTCCAGAGAGGAACTCATGTTCCTGGTTATCCTTAAAGACATATTAATTCCATCTCAAATCTAGTTTCTGTGCTCTGGGCCCAATCCTCTATCATAAAATATATGAAAATATTGGAGCAACACAGGTTTGGCATGAAAAAATTTTTCTTGATCAGGAACATAAAAGAGTGTCTGATGGAACTCACAAAAAATATAGTTATTTGGGGCACTGGAGAGATATAGCATAGGGGGTAAGTCACTTGCCTTGCATGAAACTGGTCTGAGTTCAATCCATGGCATTTTATATGGTTCCACAGTCCCATAAGGATTGATCCCTGATCACAGTGCCAGGAGTGTCTGGAACATAGCTGGGTGTGGACCTCCCTGGAAAAGATTTAGGTGCCTAGCATGTTGTCAAAGTGAGCAGAGAGAGGACTTTTCAAACAAGACTTTCATCATTTCAGATAAACTGTAGTGATGAAGATTATAAAGGAGATTAAAACAGCAATTGGCATGGTTTAAAGGCAGGAGTAGAGGGAAGGTTGAGCCAGAGAGAAAACTGATCTACATGACTTCTTTTTGACCAGAAGCAGAGTCTAGCATATTAGACTCATTAGAAAGATGTTCTGTCAGGTGATAAGGAAAGAATTGTGAGGATTGAGTTTCAAGCTCGGATTGTTAGTTCTAGTAAGAAACTGAATAGAATAGGGTCAGTTTAGGTAGAGATCCTAATACCAGCACCACTGAAATTAAAACACAGCAAATGTTTACAGAACAAATAAAATCTCAGTAGCAGACTGAAAAACACAGCTCTTTTTACCCACAAACATGAATCCAGGACTTGATGCAGGCTCTAGTGAGGAGACTTCTGTGAACATAACCGAGAAATCTGCAGTTAGACACATTAAAAGTGTTGAGTGGGGCTGCTTCTTTAATAGATGAATAGATTAGTGTCTTCCAGCAATATAACTGAAATCAGTACAAGATATAAACAGGTATATATTCAACTGAGTTTACTGATTCCATTGATTTTTGTCTCATAAATGACTGTTTCAGTGTTGTCAAGAATAATCAAATGGAAGCACCAGCAAATGTAAGTTTTATAGTGTGATGTAATGTTGTTTGTAGTATTTTTCATTTCTATATCACTACATCATTAACGCCATTATTTATAGCAAGTTTTTAATTTAACAAGGTTGCTCTGAGACCTGGTTATTGAATTTAGGACAGGAAAATAAATAAATAAAGAGGGACTTTAAGAAGAAGCAGAGGGAAGGGTAGTTGCAGAATCAGGTGCCTTGGCACATAGGCTATAGAGGTGTGTTCAAACATATGTATATGTTTGAACCACAGAATCAACAACATTATAATACATGATTGAGAGACTCAAGCTACAATAACCAAACTTAAAAATGTGTTTGTCAAGGACTGGGTGGGGTTGGGGTTGGGGGTAATTATTGGAAGGAATCCGGGAATTATAGTGGGGGGGAATGACATTGGTACTGGAATATTGTATGCCTGAAACTCTGTTATGAACAACTTTGTTAAACATGATGACTAAATATAAAGAAAGTAGTTAAAGCCAATTTTTTTAAAGGAATAAAAAACAGCAAAAGCTAAAAATGTTTCTCATTTAAGATGGTTATTTCAAAATGATTTTTAATAAAAATTTTTTTAAAATTCCATACATGGTTTTGTTTTTCATGTATACCGATGTACTGAAAAAACAGATAGCCTGGAGAGAGGAGGGTCACTGCTGCCCGGACATATGGAGATAACGGCCCGCTCAGCAAAAGATGATCAATGGGAAGACGGACGATCGGACTCAGATTGTAATATTTTTACCTTGTGTTTTTATTTTTCTCTCCTTCCATATCTTAGTTCTTACCTAATTTGAGTGTTCTTCTAGAAAGGAACTCTAAATATGCTATCTTTAAGTAATTTGATATTTATATTTTTGAAATATTAAAGACATTTTAGAACTTTTGTTTGTCTCAATTTCTTTAATTGGGGGAAGGAGCTCTTTCAAGCTGTGCTCAATGGAGTCTGGAGGTCACTCCTGGCAATACTCAGCCTATCAGGTACAATGCCAGGTTCTAAGCATATAGGGCTGTTTGGACCCTGAAGTTGTGTGGCCACCAAGACCACTCATGTGATGTCCCAGACCTCCAGGGATATACCCTGTAGTTTTATGGTAACAGAGAAGTATTGGGGGATAAAATCAGGGTCCTGTGCATACAAAAGCATTTCCCCTTGACCCCTGTGCTGTATTTTAGTACTCTTTTAATTTTTCCAGCTTTAAAAAAATATGGCCAATAAGATATTTTTCTCCCTATGAGCAGTTAGTGAAATGGTATCATATTCTGTAGATAAATAAACAAAGGAGAGGAGTTTTTAAAATATTTTTCTAAATGTGTATGAGAAATTTGTATGGGATTCAAGACTGCAATGAAATTAAATGCCATCTTTCTAATAATTCTCTGCAGGAAGTTGAGATGTGGACAACTTCCTTCAGAGAGTTTTCAAATTCTCAAAACCATAGGGGTCACCTCCACTTCAATTCAGAGATTCTCTGGTGTTGATCATTGAGTGAAATTTTAACAACTGGGATTTTCTCTGATACACTCAAGCTTGAGAACTTCCTCTTCCAAGCACATATAGCCAAATTGACTTGGCTTCATTTATCATAGTCAGGTGGCACTTTGTCAAATTCACCTTCTTAAAGCACAGTGCCAGCCTGACCACACAGATAAGAGTGATCCCGGAAGATAGAGTTAAAATTGGTTGTCTGGGAAGCAGATGTTAATTGTCACCTGCCAAGGAAACAGGGGATACTGACACTCTTGATATATTTGGAGGTGACAAAAAATGACAAAAAAATGGGTAGCTCTTCTGGGAAATACATTTGAGTACTAGCATATGATAGATATCTATTTTATGTATTGAAATTAAAAATATATAATGCTAATACTTACATGGTGGTTGAAGGAACTTTATTTCTAAATATAGTAGACATTGACACTGAATTCTAGCAGTGATTACAGAAGGAAAGAATTCTCTTTCCCAAGTTGTAATCATGCTATTTTGATAATTGTGTGTTTTTAAAAATATATTTAACCAAGTTTTATGAGATTTAATTTATATAATGACATTAAATTGTATAATATAATGACTTTTATATGTGTTTATATATAGGAAAATGATTTCAAAAGATTTGCAACAGCTGTCACCTTACATAGTTTTTCTTTCTGAAGAGAACTTCTAAGATATAGTCTCTCTGAAACACACAACACAGTAATAACAATAGTCATCATCTTGTTACACAGCAGAAACTTCTAGGTAAGGAGCACTTTAGGCATATAAATACCTTCAACAGAAAGAGGTGAGTATAAGGGTGTCTAGACAATGACTTGCTGAAAAGAAGATTCCCTTTGGGATTTTTCTGACTTGAGTCAAGTTAATTAGACATCTCAACTTGAGAGATTTAGAAGTAGTCTCTGAGGCAAGAGATTGAGCCCAGTTGTTTGAGAGGTGATGCTAGGAAGGATGTGCTTAGTGTTGGGGGAGGAAGATGGTCATCAATAAAGGCCATGCTTATGAGTGGACACTTAGGCTGAATAATATGATTCACTCCATATCCATTGCTCAACTAAGTAGCAAAAGAAGTTGCATTATGAAGCTGCAAGAAGAAAGAATCTCTCTCTTTTTCCCCTTTTGTCATTTTGGCTTCCCTTGGTGTTTTTGTTTCTCCGTCCTCTCCATTCTCTGTTGGGCCTCAACATAGTGGCAGCCATCTAGGCCCACACCTGGCTGGGGCCTAGCTGGGAACCCAGAGTCTGGAGGTTTTCCCTGCTCTTGGATTGTATATTGGATCCTGTGATAGTAAAGCCCTTTTAAAACTGCATCGGATTCCTGAGTCTTCATCCATTCCACACCGGCTTCAGAGGTAGAAGGGAACTCGCTTCCCGACACTGTCGGGGACCCTGGCGGGCGCCCCGACACTTGATAACTTGTAGGCAGAGCCTGGCAAGCTACCCGTGTCGTATTTGATATGCCAAATACCAGTAACAATTATAGACCTCATTCCCATGACCTGATGGAATGAGGTCTATAATTGAGTCTCTTTATGTTCCTGGAGCAAGCAGGTGCCCTTGGGCTCTACTTGCATGAGACAGGACATATGGAGATGTTACTGGTGCCCGCTTGAGCCAATTGATGATGAACGGGAAGACAGTGATACAGTGATACAGTACGCATAAGTCTTAGTAACTGAAAGGACAAATTATATATATATATACATATATACATATATGTATATATATCATATATATATCTATATATATCAATACATATATATATCAATGCACACATAATACAAAATACAATGCTTATTGTGCTAATGTTAACAAAAACTGAAATGGCAAAATGTGCTGATTATAGGATTACCCTTCTAACCAGTGTGTTACATGCAATATATAATATTTCCTTGAAACCGATGTGAGGTAAATAGATGCTGGGTAAAAGCCATACTAATTTTCAACATTGATCAATATGTTAACATTATAAACATAGAGATTAACTATACTAAAGAGTTGTCTGCATTGAAGAAATTTGAGGTCCTATAACAGTCCCCAAAATAAGAGCCTGTCATCAGAGCCCCACCCAAGAGAGAAGCCAATTTCAAGCCCAGGTATATGAGTCTTGGTGGCTCAAGTCACCAGGCTTCCATGGAGCTGGAGTAGGGACCCCTTTTACCCCACCTCTGTCCCATTAGGTAGACCCAGTGGACCCAACCATGAACTGCTTCTGGGCTGTTGGCCATGATCCAGAGACACAGACACATGGGGCAATGGGACTACCAGCTCTCCCCAAGGCATGTGGCCACTTTGCAGCTGTGCAATATCTCAAACTAGTAGAAACCAACCACATTCCAGAAATTCAGAAAACAAATTGAAGAAAACAGAAATTGGCCTGATTCATCCACAGAAAACCAGAAAAAAAAAGTCATGACATTATCAATACCATTGCCATATATGTACTGTAGTGTTCAATATAATTAGTGCTGGCTGAGGGAGCAGACATGGGGATGGGGGGTGGGTGGGAAATGAGGGTCTTTGTTGGTAGGGATACACTGGTGGTGGGATTGTGTTGAATGATGAACCTTTCTAACAACTGTATTATGAAAAACTTTGTACCTTGTAAATCATAGTCTTTTAATAAAAAAATTTAAAAAATGAAACCCTGTGTACTACTTAGTGTCTCTTCCCCACATACCAAAGGGAAGGCAGAAGGACCCAGCTGAGTGTTTGTGGAAGGTAAACATGAGAGCTGGCATCATAGTTTGTGTCAAAACTAAGGAGACTTTAAAAAATATGGGTGAAATATTAGAATGAGTCAGTCATCATCAAATCCTCTTTTTTTAAAAGAACCCACAGACAAAAAAATGGACTCATCGTTTTTCACTATTTGTCATCAAAGTCTTTCTGGTTTGGCATGTTGACAGTATAATAATTTTTAAATTGTTCTGGCATAAAGGATACACATGGTTTTCTTGCCACTTGGATATATTTTTAGTGGGTTTGGGAAAGGTTAGGTTTGAAGAAATTAATATTTTCAAAATCCAGTATTATATGAATATATTAAATATGTATGACATCACTTCCAGACTTGCAAGTATTACTCTTTATTGCAATCTAACTACACAGATGCATGCATTTTACACATATGAGAACTATAAAATTTCTCCATGAGTTCCCAGAAAACATTTAAATGATGACTATCTTTTATAATTTAATTGTCAAAAGTCAATCAGAAAAGCAGAAAAGCCAGTTACTTTAAGAGAGAAAGTTGAATATATGGAAGTTGTTAAACAGATATTGGAAGACTAAAATTTGCTGAGGAAATAAGCGATACTTAAATCAGCTACTACTAAGCCTACAGAAATAAAGGTAAAGAACTGATGGGTATTATGAGAAGCCTCGAGGAGGAAACTTGATAAGCTAGTCTGAGGCATAGCAATATAGCGAGTTGTTGGCATATGGAATAAAAATCAGTATATAAAACCTTGAGAATACTTGCTGGCCTCAAAATCCAGTGCCAGAAGGAAGCAAGGCTAGAGGGATACTCTCTGAATCAGAAAGTCACAGTAAAAGCCAGCATCTCTTTCCCCTCTCGCACCCCCATTTAGCACCCCCTGATTGATGGTCTACCAGAGCAGATAGCAACACAGAAATGGTTTGCAGTCTCTGCACCGAATCCAAATTTAGAAGGTGCACTCGCAAATGAAACAGTACTTATGTTCAACATGCACGTAGAGTGGATTAAACTATGTTAAATTTACTCATATTCAATAATATTTTTTCTATCTACAGAAGCAACTTCATATGGTTTAAATGAACACAAGGCATACAGATGATACAGTATGTAAGTAAAATATATTGCATGTGTTCTAAAATTTCACACTGTGTGAATGTACATACATAAAAAAGTCCTGATTGCTAGTAACAAGACATATAAAAAGAAGCAAAACACTTGAATGTTGTATCATTCAGAATCAGTGGACTCTTAAAATCAACATTATGAGGAAATGACTTAATGACCCCATCTGAGGAGACACTGTAATTAATTTATCATGTTTTGAAGGTAGAGAGAACCATTAGCTCACTTAATTTATCACATAGAGGAGGTCTATTCTCTGATGAAGACTCTATGTTTCTATCCAATCTCAATCTGTCAATGATACTTTTGTTTTTGCATGATACCTTTTACCACTGCTGTGCCTTCCAGTCATGGATTCATCATGGATTTTTCATTTTGCTATCTTGATCATGATCTGATGACTCTTCAAGGATCCATGGTGAAAATATTCCAGAAGCAAAAAGTTGTCTTGAACATTCCATATCTCTGGGGCCGAGCGATAGTACAGCTGGTAGGGTACCTGCCTTGCATATGGCCTACCTGGGCCAGTCCCTCACTCCCCAAATGGCCCCGTAAACCTACCAGGTGTGATCCCTGATCATCAGCCAGAAGTAATCCTGAGCATTGCTGAATGTGCTCCCCAAATTAAATTCTATATCTTAATTAGCAAAGGAAACAAACACTTTTCAAGTTATTTTCTTTAAGAGTCCAAACTCCTTGTAATTGCTACTGCTAGGGAAACAGTATATAATTTTAAGGTGTATTACTATTTCAGAACGACAGTGTTTGTCTTCTAACCTCAAAGGAGAATGATGTTTACATTTTCCTTATGGGGAGTGATTCAGAGGCCTTTACGTTTTCAGTAAAGGCCACATTCTGAATCTCAGAAGTGACCTCGGAAAGGTTCTTTGAGCACTTGTCAGTGGGTTATACTGTTCTTTGCTGGAGGGCCATGGTGCATATTTCTATTACATTTGTCTTATATCACTTTATTTAAATGACATGAAAGAAGAGTGAGACTTGGCTAAAGGAGACAGAGGCGGGGGCTACGAGTCTAAAACATCTCTGAAGTTTTTGTATCACTTTATTTTGCAGCTCATTTCAGGGAATCCCGCAGACAGCTTCCCCAAAGTGGGCATTTCCTTTCTCTCAACCCACTATCCATTCCTGCCCCCAGAAGGGCCCAAAATCCACTCTTTTCTCTGAGAAACCAATGCCACAATTTTAAAGTGATTCAACTAATGTTCTAGCGATGCCTTCTAATTCTGCTTCTTTCTCAATAGCAGGGAGTAGAACTGACAAATGGGCTATTTTTGAAGCAGAATTTGCCCAACTGTCAGGCATAATAGCAGCCGAGTAATGTTTGTGGGATAGCCCACTCATGAAAGATGACTTTATAATTGCCTTCCAGATCCCAAGGATAAGAGTGTATGTTGAAACCAGCAGGACCTTCTTAGACTTTCAAAATCCACCCTGCAGAGGCCCCAGTGTATGTGCACTTTCCTCTTCAGAACAACCATGTGTATGTGCCCATGTCTAACCTAATGTCTTCTGGGTATTTCGTTTACCCCAACCATAGTCTGTGCATGCCCCCTTACCAAATTAAATGGTACCTATTAATATGGGTGACTGCTTTCTAGAGGAACTTGTTATTGCCTTTACTGCTTATAAAATCCTTTTGTGTTTAATCCTCTGGGCACTTTCTCTTTTTTCTTTCCATCTGTCAGTGGGTTTTCGTGACCCCACTGGTGAGCATATCAACACTTCACTCTTCCTCCCCTGAAGACAGCTCTTGTTTCTGAACTCCTTTCACTGGCAAGGGCTGTTGGAACAATTTGCACAGAACAGGTTGGAGAGCTCAGAGGAAAAAAAATCCCATAGAAAACCACTGCATTCAGTTCAGTACAGTTTAATTGGTACTCTGATAAGATTCCTGATGAAATGGGTTCTTTTATTAAGCCATAGTTTGACATTCCTATCTTGGTTACACTCATTATGGAATTGAAGTTTCTTTGGTATAAAGCAAAAAGAGAACTATGCAAACCTATTCTTTTACTAGGAAGATAAAATATTCTAAACAAACAAACAAACAAAAAAGGTGATTGGGATCTGTTCTATTTACTTTTGCTAATAAAATTTGTATTTATTTCTAATCCCAGAAAAATACATAGAAAAAATGGGTTCATAATTTTTTTGCTAATTATTTTTTAATTAATATTTTATTGTACCACCATGAGATAGACAATTACAAAGTTGTTCATGTTTGGGTCTTTTTTTCTTTTTGTGTCACACCTGGCAATGCTCAGGGATTATTCCTGTCTCTGCGCTCAGGAATTACTCCTGGTGGTGCTCGGGGACCATATGGGATGCCGGGGATTGAACCCGGGTTGACCTCGTGCAAGGCAAACGCCCTACCCACTGGACTATCGCTCTGGACCCTTGATAATTATTTTTCATTTATTTTTTAATCTAATCAGCATGAGACACACAGTTACAAGGCCCTCATGATTGGTTTTAGTCATTCAGTGTCCCAGTACCCTCCACCAGTGTACACTCCCGCCACCAATGTCCCCATTATCCCTCCTGCTACCTACCTTGCAGTCTGCCTCTATGGCAGGCACTTCTCTCTCTCTCTCTCTCTCTTTCTCCCTGTATCTCTCTCATTGGGAATTGTATTTTGATAATTATTAATACCCTTTATTCACCCCATTAAGTTACTTGCATGTTCACAGTCATAAATTTCTAAAACTTGGGAGCCAGTCAGCAGACAAGATGGTAGGTGATTTATGTGAATGCCTTCTGATGATGAGATGAATCTGCTCTTATTTGTACACTAGAACGTTCTTTAGCTTAGTGTCAAAGATAATGGAACAGGTTTATGTGCTTTTCAACTTTCAGACTTCCATCATAACTCTGGAACTGATAAATCAATGATCTTGGGGCTGTAGTTCAGCAGTTCAGCCTCAGTAGAATGAGGAAATGAGTTCAAGTCTAAAAATGCAGTCAGTGAGACTTTTAGCTCAGAATTATTTGGAATGTTTCATAGAAATTCAATTTATAAGCTTGAACATGACCTACCAACTCAGTATATTGTGAAGTCGCTCTTAATGTCTGTATTTTAATAAGCACTTTCAACTGTCCTAATGTATCACAAAATTTGAAAACAAATTTCCTAGACAGCCAAATAGTAATTATAAAAATTAATCTATTTACTTATTTACTTTTGGTTTGGGGCAACATCCAACATCCTGTCTCTATGCTCAGAAATTACTGTTGGAAGTTCTTGGTGTATGTAATGCTGGGCATCTAATTTGGGTTGGCTGAATGCAAGGCAAGCACCATAACCCTTATACTCTCTTTTCAGACCCCCCAACTTTAATTTTAAGTGGAATAGATAAAGAAAAAATTTGTCTGCCTTGGTTGAACATATGTATTCTTTTTTAGCTATTCTTGGGAGTATATCTATGTTTTTCAATGAAGTGGGTTATGATTATAGTGTAGCTAGAAGACCATAATGAAAAAATTTCATATTATTTCTCCCCAAAAGTAGTTTTAGAAGACTACTTGATCATATTTTCATTTTACATGTAGTTTTATTTTATCTCCATGCCATTCTGCTTATCATTTTTAAGTATTTTATTATAGCACTGTGAGATATGCAATTACAAAGATATACAATTATAAAGTTCATATTTGGGTTTTGGTCATAGAGTGTTCCAGCACCCATCCCTCCACCAGTGCCCATCTCCCACCACCAACATACCTGGTTCCCTCCCCCCCCCCAGCCCTCCTCCATGGCAGGTTCTTTATTTCTTTCCCTTTCTCTCTATCTCTTTCTCTTTTCCTTCCCCTCCAGACTATGGATTACAGAACATACATTAAAGGGTTGTCATGTGTATCTTTTTGCCTGTATTTAATGCTCAGTTCTAGGTTGGTATTAGTACTTTTGACAATCGTTAGCACACTGTTCCATTTTCTGTCTTACCTAGTTTCTGACTCCCACATGTTTGTGATAATTTCCACCTTTGACAAGACCTCCTGATACATGTTTCACTTGACCTTGGATATTGGTAAACTTATCAGTTTTATTCTTTTCTTTTATGTGGTGCCAGGGTTCCAACTCAGGTCCTCACACATGTGAGGCATAGTCTCTACTTCTAAGCCACACTCTTAGCTCCCTATTTAGTATTTTAGTTACAACAACAAGAGCAAAAATATCAATGGTCTTTGGGTATCCAGAGGTCGTGCTAAAGAAGATATTAAGGATAAATGCTGATCAGTAAAGTTTTTTTATCTTAGTCCCTCACTCTAATGAATTTCTGAAAAACATGGTCAAGACAAACTTAGTGAAGAACTTGTGTCTTTACTTTATAGAGAAAAAATTTTCAGAAAGTATTGACAAGGTTTAGCAGAAGTAAATATCCACGGCACATCTCAGTTTTTTAAAATTTAAATCAAAATACAATAGGTACCATTTTCATAAAGATTTAATAACTCAGAATGTCCGTCAATATGTAGTTCTGAACCAAGAGCTAAACTTGCATTGTCTGGAGGAAGGAGACTGCTTTAATCACAGGTGTGTTATTCTGAACTCGGACAGTCCTCGTATCACATGTGGGCAAAACACCACAGAAAGTAAAAGAGGCTCCCAGAACACTGTTATTTCCATACCCTCCCACAAAGTATTCCCTTTGGAGCAAGCAATTTGTCTGCACTCAACTTTTCCGTTTGGCTTTCTGAATCAGACAGGCTTTCCCCAAACCCCTGGAGCTATTAGTCCTGTTAATCTTTGCCTCTCATAAATGAATCTTTTGTGCTGCTTATTCCTGGACTTAGATTGCTATATTTTCCTTCCCTTTCATTCTTCCTATTTTTTATTTAATGAACAATGAGAGCAAAGAGTTTGGGATAAAGGGGGGGGGAGGAAAGGAATGATGACTTTTGGTTGGTCAATCCTGATGACACAGTTTATGAGAGTTTGGAGGATTCCGTTGTCAAGACTCAGGGAAGGATCACCTCCTAAGAAAATAATGTGGTCACATGACAAAGGGTAAGGATGAGAGAAACCACAAGGTTTCTGCTGCTGAACAATGACCAAGTTCAGTGGTGTTTTCAGGTGCATGGAAGAGAATAGGCCCTCATTGTTAAGGCAGCATCAGCACCTGCCTTTGTTTCTGTTTCCCTTGCTGCAGAGTTAACACTATCTTGTCAATCTGGAGACAGGTTGGCATAGGACATATCCAGTGATGGATATTTAGCCAGTCCGTGTACCAAATGGCTTGTCCTTGACGATATGTATCACTGTACACTCCTAAACTGGTATATAAGTGAGAGAAACTGTATCAGACCTGGTTTCATGAAACTTAGGTTAACCCTTTAGCAACTAGTTATATATTTGCCTTAATAGCTTGCAATGCTAAAACTGAAGGACTTAATAACAAAACTTTAAAGTTATTAATAGGGACATTTGAAATATCTATTTTCCCTTTAGGTCCTTTGCCCTTCTTATAAACACACCTTTCCTTTTCTTCATTTAAAATGGAAGTACACCTTATTTGTTTAATGCACATATGTGCGGTTTATATCTTTATGACTTTTTATATTATATGAAATCATGAAAACACTATTCAGATTAAGATGGAAAATGTTTCTAGTAGTGCAAAAGGTTCTCTTCTACACCTTCCCAGACAACTATCCCACCCTAAGAAATGTTGTTCTTATTTTTATTTCCATGTATTTGACATAAATGGAATAATGCATGATCTGCTCATGAATTTCACATAAATGGAATAATACATAATCTACTCCTTTATGATTAGATCCTATTATTAAAAGTTATATCTCTAAGGTTTAACCTTGTAGGTGTATTATTTTTCTGATTGTGTATTAATTCAATCTTTGGTATAATACCTTGGATAGAGCCAAGGGTCTTAGAACTGCTGAGGTGTAGGGTGGGATGAGTATAGGATTTGCTTTAGGAGATATTGCATAACATTTCAATATTATTTTAATATTTTATTTATGTAAAATAAATCTAGTCATAAGAAATGATATGCTCAACACATTTAGATTACCCAGAGTGTTAGACAATAGGAAACTTCTTTTTTTGGATTGATAATTGTGGCCAATCACAAAAACTATGGCTAAAAATTAGATAATGACTGAAAGACAGTTTTCTTTTCATAAAGAGCTTTCTGTCCAAGTCAAAGATGACAATTTTAAATGTGACAAAAGCCTTTTATATTTACAAAAAGGAATCAGTTATACATCTTTCAACTTATATCTGGGTATTTTAAGTTGTAAGCTAAGAGACGGAAATACTACCACTGATACCTGGAACTATTGTGGGTTGAAACCCTATGAAGGATCATGTAGTTCTGAATTCTTCAAGGTAAATAAACTGAAGGTGGGGCAGATTTATTTGGGATGAGCAAGATGTTGGAAACTGAAGTCTTTTTCCAACTTAGAAACAATGATCATGTTTCTGTGAAACTCACAGAACCAGCCCCCAAAATAAGAACTTGATGTCATAGATTATGTAAAAAAAAAGAAAGAAAAGATGGAGAGTCAGTGATGGGGTTACAGGTCTTGCTTGCAACACAGTTTGATCCTTGCCACCATATACAGTTCCCGGAGCACCAACAATTTCATCTCTGAGCACTTCCAGGTTGGGCCAAATACCAAAATAAAAATATATGAGGAAGAAGGAGGGAAGTTTCTATTCTGAAGTGCAATTGTCTACTATGGAGAGGATTAAATCTTACTTCTCTCATAAAGAAACTTCATGTTTCATCAGATAGCTTCCTAAAATACATGAAGTCAATAAAGTAACATCTGTTGACATTGAATTGTTATGAGAGCTAAACTTGCTCTCACAACAATTCTCTATGTTATGTGTATCTCTATGTTAGAGACTATAGAGGAGAGAGATAGTTTAGCCCAGAGGGAAAAAAAGTGTCCCATGAAATCATTGTGGACTTTATCTTAATGACACAGGGGTGATGACAAGAGCAACAGGTGTGCAGAGGAAGAGAAAATCAATGTGGGCTGGAGTTGTCAGTAAGTTGTGTGAAGAAGTCAAATTTAAGGCTACTAGTAAAGAATACAGAGGGATTAGAATTCTGAGTGTGGGAAAAGAAGAGAAATCTAGTAGGAACAAACCTGTAGATAAGGAGAGAGGTAGATCAATCTGAGAAAAATGCAAAGGAAAGAGGATTTTTAAAGAAAGGATATCACAGTGAATCCACGTCCTTTGAAGGTAAGTTTCAGTGATTTGGCTTTGGGACATTTAGGAAGGTGAATATTTTTGCCTATTATATGGGAAATGTAACTTCTTAGGTTATACCTATGTATAATCAGGTATGGATCCTGATTGTTGCTGAACACACCAGCCCTTAGTGGACAACAAAATGCATTTATTAACTCAAAGTATTCATGTTTGACTCATTTGTGCTTTGTGTGTGCACATTGAGAATCAGATCAAAGATGTACTAGCCACTGGGGTCTATTCTTCTATGAACGAAGTTGGAAGTTTCCCATAGGTGATTCCTCTAAATGTAGAGGCTTGGATTTCTATTCACATCCCTTTGGTCAAATAAATCACACAGATAAATCCAACATCACTGATAACAGGGAAATAGTATCTGATTTTGGGAAGAACTGCCAAGAGACATGGGGAAAACTTGGAAATAGAGCAGTGAAGAATTAGGAACAACATTCAAAGGAGCACACATATTAAATCTCTAGTATCATCACACAGAATACTCATAAAACCCCTGTGGAGTTGGCCCCATTACATCAATTTACTGATAACAAAATGGAGCTAAGGAAAGCCAGAATAATCTTGTTACTAAGTAATCAGAGAAAATTTCAAATGTGTTTAAAATGTAATGTAACCCCAGATTTTTGTATTAGTCCCTAGAAGAGGCTTTAAATATTATTATTATAATATTATATTATAAATTATAATACTTAGACATGTCAAGTATTATAATATTTACCTTTTAACCTTAATCTTAATATTCCTCTAATCCACTTGGTCAAAATAATTTCTCGAAGAGGATATTCGATACTTCTATTGGGACCTTCCTAAGGATAGGCATAAAAGAATCTCTCTAGAATGTACATTTTGATTTCAGAAAGAACTTTGGACAGACCAATCTTGCTCTTTTTTTTCTCCATTTTGTTTATTAAATAACCCCAGAAATGTACTGATGTTGATTGTAACAAGATGATGATAGTTTAAGAATAGTCAATAATTGCCTTATGATGGTCTAAGCCAACAATTAACAAATAGGTATGTTATTGTTCATACAACTTTTCCCAGGAACATATGTGCCTCATCTTCCCAAATTCTTCAGGGTAGAAAAGAAAAGTTGAACTCACTAAATTTTGTAACTGCCAAAAACTTGGCCCTCACCCACACTTGAGACCTATGGGTTTATTCCATTTAATCTCCTTTGCTTCCTGCTCTATCCCTCATTTACATTTCTAATGGCAATCATCTTTCCAACTTGAATCGATGATTATAAATTTTTGCAAATACAACATTCTTTAGGCAGCAATTAGAGCCCAAACCAAGAGACTTTATCACTACCACTCACCTACATAATCTTAATTCCAAATGCCACTAGTCACTTACTCAAGATGATTTAGGATGTCTCAAAAGGCATTGTTGCATTTAGTATCTTGTGGTGGTGCTTAACATTATTTAATGATGCAGATTGTTTGGACTTCAGAGTTCAAGGGAATGGTGATTATGAACCAGTTTAGAAACTGCCCGATGATATTTCCTGACACACAGCTCATTGAGGAGGGCATCTCAGCAGATAATGTTGGGCAGTACCTTGCCCTTTGGATGGATGGGTCAGCCTAGAAAGTGGCACTTTAAAGAGTGTTTGAAGGACCACTTAGCCTTTTTCTGCCCTCTCAGAGGTGTTCCTGGATCGAGGCGGAGGCACCTGACCTTCTCAAGGACCCATTGTCCTCTTCGGTTCTCTTCCTTCCTTCTTTACCTTCGAGATCATTTTAATCTTTGCTAACTTTAACAGTTGTCTATTAACTTTAACAGTTGTCTATTAACATCTGTGGCTCATTAAGTAAAAAGGATATACAATACTTTCATCACAAGTACGGTCAAGAGCATTGAAAAATGTAAGACTAATAAAATATTTTAGAACATTAACTAGATGCAAGAATGAGTGAGAACTATGATATCTAATTTTGATTCAAAGTCAGTTTTATTTATATTTGTTCATTTTCATAAATCTTTGACTAAGCCTTATTTAACTGTAGATTTTATTAAACATGTATTAGATGCTTTTCTGATTTCATAAATATAATGTACTTTTAGCACAGAGTTTCTCAGCTATGTTTTATTTTATCTTTTATGTTTTAAAGAAACAGCAATCAGTTAAAAGTTTATTTGATTCTGATTCTGTGGTTTACAATATTATTAATAATGGTTTCTCATGCACATAATTCCAAGCCACACCAAACACCAGTTTACACAATTTCTCCTCTACCCCACCAACTCAATTACGTGGATCAGCTCTTTTTTATGTTGCTAGTTTGCTATAATTACTACATGTGCAGAAATCCCTCTATATCTAACCCTTTCCTTCTAAATGACTTTACTCAGCACGATATCATCTACTTCAACCCATGTTGCTGCAAATTGCATAATTTTCTTCATTTTTAGAGTATTTTTTTGAACAACAAAATGTTTACTTGTGAATCTGCTCTGTTTTGTAATGTTTATGGCAGAACACGTTAACAATAGTGAGAATAATTTATTTTTAATTTAACATAATTGTGTCTATCAAATTTTATCATTGAATGTTTTACTCTCATGAATCTGTGATTTTATTTTTTTAAGTATTTTATTATACCACCGTGAGATATACAAATAAAAAGATATACAATTAAAAAGTTCATGTTTGGGTTTTGGTCATACAGTGTTCCAGCACCCGTCCCTTCACCAGTGCCCATCTCCCACCACCAACGTCCCCGGTTCCCTCCCCTTCCCCAGCCCACCTCCATCGCAGGTTCTTTATTTCTTTTCCCTTTCTCTCTCTTTTTTTCCTTCCCTTCCAGACTATGGATTACAGAACATACATTAAAAGGTTGTCATGTGTATCCCTTTGCCTCTATTTAATGCTCAGTTCTAGGTTGGCATTAGTACCCTCGACAATTATTAGCACCCTGTTCCATTTTCTGTCTTACCTAACCTCTGACTCCCACACGTTTGTGATAATTTCCACCTTTGACAAGACCTCCTGATATATGTTTCACTTGACCTTGGATATTGGTATCATAATATGTACATAAATATTTATGCCATGCAAATAAATGCAGTCATTCTGTATCTGTCTCACTCCTTCTGGCTAATTTCGCCCAACATAATCTTCTCCATGTCCATCCATTTATAGGCAAATTTTATAACTTCATTTTTTCCTAACAGCTGCATAGTATTCCATTGTGTAGATGTAGTACCAAAGCTTCTTCATCCAGTCATCGATTTTCGGGCACTCTGGTTGCTTCCAGATTCTGGCTATTGTGAATAATGCTGCTATGAACATAAAAGTAGGGATGGTGTTTCCGCTGCGTATTTTTGGTTTCCCAGAGTAGATTCCAAGGAGTGGTATGGCTGGGTCAAATGGGAGTTCAATTTCTAGTCTTTGGAGGAAAGTCCATATTGTTTTCCAGAAAGGCTGTACCAGCCGGCATTCCCACCAACAATGGATGAGTGTCCCCTTTTCCCCACATCCACGCCAGCACTTGTTGTTCTTGCTCTTTTGAATATGTGCCAGTCTCTGTGGTGTAAAGTGGTATCTCATTGTTGTTTTGATTTGCATCTCTCTGATGATTAGTGATGATGAGCATTTTTTTCATATGTTTTTTGGCCATTCGAATTTCTTCCCTTGCTGAAGTTTCTGTTCATTTCTTCTCCCCATTTTTTTGATGGGGTTGTTTGTTTTCTTCTTGTAAAGTTCTACCAGTGCCTGATATATCCGGGATATTAACCCCTTATCAGATGGGTATTGGGTGAATATTCTTTCCCATTCTGTGGACTGCTTTTGTATCTTAGTCACTGTTTCTTTTGAGGTGCAGAAGCTTTTTAGTCTCATGTAGTCCCATATGTTTATCTTTTCTTCTAGTTGCTTTGTTAGTGATGTTTCACCTTTGAAGATGCCTTTAGCTTCAATGTTGTGGAGGGTTTTTCCTATATTTTCTTCAATGTACTTTATGGATTCAAGTCTGATATTGAGATCTTTAATCCATTTTGATCTGATTTTTGTGCATGGTGTTAGACACAGATCCAAATTCATTTTTTTACATGTCACTGCCCAATTTTCCCAACACCACTTGTTGAAGAGGCTTTCCTTACTCCATTTTAGACTCATTGAACCTTTATCAAAGATTAAATGATCATGTGTTTGAGGTTGTGTGTCAGGATACTCAATTCTGTTCCATAGGTCCACAGGTCTGTTTTTATTCCAATACCATGCTGTTTTAATTACTACTGCCTTGTAGTACAGTTTGAAGTTGGGAAAGGTGATGCCTCCCATCTTCTTTTTCCCGAGGATTGCTTTAGCTATCCTTGGGAGGTTTATTGTTCCATACAAATTTCAGGAGCGTTTGGTCAATTTCTTTGAAGAATGTCATCGGTATCCTCATAGGGACTGCATTGAATCTGTACAGAGCTCTAGGGAGTATTACCATTTTGACAATGTTGATTCTCCCCATCCATGAACAGGGAATGTGTTTCCATTTCCTTGTGTCCTCTTTTATCTCTTGGAGCAGTGTCTTGTAGTTTTCTTTTATACAGGTCCTTTACATACTTGGGTAAGTTGATTCCTAGGTATTTGATTTTCTGTGGCACAATTGTGAATGGAATAGTTTCCTTTAATATCCCTTTCTTCCTCTTTCGTTATTTGTATATAGGAAAGCCACTGACTTTTGGGTGTTGATTTTGTATCCTGCCACTCTACTATAAGCGTCTATTGTTTCTAGGAGTTTTTTGGTAGAGAGTTTAGGGTTCTCTAGGTATAATATCATGTCATCAGCAAATAATGATAGCTTGACTTCTTCCTTGCCTATCTGGATGCCCTTGATGTCCTTTTCTTCTCTGATTGCTATGGCAAGTACTTCCAGTACTATATTGAATAAAAGAGGTGAGAGTGGGCAACCTTGTCTTGTCCCTGATCTCAAGGGGGAAGGCTTTCAACTTTTCCCCATTTAGAATGATGCTTGCTGTGGGCTTTTGGTAGATGGCTGTAACTATCTTGAGGAAAGTCCCTTCAATTCCCATTTTCTGGAGGGTTTTAATCATGAACGGGTGCTGGATCTTGTCAAATGCTTTTTCTGCGCCTATTGAAAGGATCATATGGTTTTTATTTTTTCTTTTTATTGATATGATGTATTATGTTGATTGACTTGCGAATGTTGAACCATCCTTGCATTCCCGGGATGAATCCTACTTGGTCATGATGTATAATCTTCTTGATGAGTCTTTGGATTCTGTTTGCTAGTATTTTGTTGAAGATCTTAGCATCCGTGCTCATCAGGGATATTGGTCTGTAGTTTTCTTTCTTTGTGTTGTCTCTCCCTGCTTTGGGTATCAGGGTGATATGTGCCTCGTAGAAGCTGTTTGGGAGTGTTTCTGTTTCTTCTATTTCCTGGAAGAGCTTGAAAAGGACTGGCAGTAGGTCCTCCTTAAAGGTTTGGTAGAGTTCACTAGGGAATCCGTCTGGACCTGGGCTTTTGTGTTTGGGCAGACTTTTAATTACTGTTTCTATTTCCTCGATGGTGATAGGCTTATTCAGGTATTGGAGGTCTTCTTGTTTCAGCCGTGGGAGGTTATAGGACTTCAGGAATTGATCCATTTCTTCTAGATTCTCATGTTTCACGGCATACAGGCTCTCAAAGTAATCTCTGATGATCTTTTGGATTTCTGTGGTTTCTGTTGTGATGTCACCCTTTTTATTTCTGATTCTGTTTATTTGGGTTCTCTCTTTCCCTGTCCTTACAAGTCTTGCCAATGGTTTGTCAATCTTGTTTATTTTTTCAAAAAAACAGCTCTTGGTTTCATTAATCTTTTGGATTGTTTTTTTTGGTTTCCAACTCATTGATTTCCTCTCTAAGTTTTATTATTTCCTTTTTTCTGCCTGGGTTGGGCTCCTTTTGTTGGTCTTTTTCTAATGTCTTCAGCTGTGTAGTCAGGTTATTTATGTGGGCCCTTTCTTGTTTCCTGATGAATGCTTGCAGAGCTATAAACTTCCTCTTAACACGGCTTTTGCCGTGTCCCACAAGTTCTTATAATTGGTGTCTTCATTTTCATTTGTTTCCAGAAATCTTTGGATTTCCTGTTTGATTTCTTCTATGACCCATTTGTTATTCAGGAGTGAGCTGTTCAGTTTCCAGGTGTTTGGTTTGACTCCCTGTTTCTGTGTATGGTTAACTTCCATTTTCAGTGCATCATGGTCTGAAAAGATAGCTGACACAATTTCTATCTTTTTTAATTTTATTGAGGTATGCTTTGTGGCTCAGCATGTGGTCTATCTTGGAGAATGTTCCATGTGCACTAGAGAAAAAATGTGTATTCAGCTTTTTTGGCATGAAGAGCCCTGTATATATCCACTAGCTCTCTTTCTTCCATTTCTTCCTTCAGGGCCAATATTTCCTTGGTGAGTTTCAGTCTTGTTGATCTATCCATCGTTGATAGAGCAGTGTTGAAGTCTCCAACTATTATTGTGCTACTGTTAATGTCTTCTTTGAGGTCTCTTAGCAGTTGTTTTATGTATTTTGCTGACCCCCTCGTTGGGTGCATGTATGTTTAGTAGTGTAATTTCTTCCTGGTGTACATACCCCTTAATTAATAAGAAGTGGCCTTCGTTGTCCCTTCTAACCTTTTTCAGCCTGAAGTCTATATTATCTGATACTAATATGGCCACACCAGCCTTTTTGGAGGAGTTGTTTGCATGGAGAATGGTCTTCCAACCTTTGACTCTGAGTCTCTGTTTGTTCTGATTATTCAGATGCGTTTCTTGTAGACAGAAGAATGTTGGGTTCAATTTTTTAATCCATTTTGTCACTCTGTGTCTCTTAATTGGTGCATTTAGACCATTGACATTGAGAGAGATTATTATCATTGGATTTTGTGCCATCTTTCTTTTTGTGTTTGTTGTGCTTATGGGTTTGGTCGCATTACAGTAGACCCTTCAGTCCTTCTTTTAAAGTTGGTTTTGAGTCCATGAAGTTCCTGAGTTGTTGCTTATCCATGAAGTTGTGTATCTTTCCTTCATATCTGAATGTGAGTCTGGCCGGATAAAGAATTCTTGGAGAAGCCTGCAGTTCATTGAGCCTTTTCACAATATCCCACCATTGTTTTCGGGCTCGGAGTGTTTCATCAGAGAAGTCTGCTGTAAATCTTAGAGATGTTCCTTTTGTATGTGATTTCCTTCTTTGATCTTGCTGCTTTCAGTATTCTATCCCTATCTATAGTTTTTGTCATTTTTATTAAGATGTGTCTTGGAGTATTCTTGTTGGGGTTTCTTTTTAGCTGGTATCCTACGGGCCTCTTGGATCTTGAGGCAAGCATTCTTTAGTTCCGGGAACTTTTCAGCAATTATGGCTTTGACAGTTTCTTCTTCATCAGGGTTTTCTTCTTGCCCTTCTGGGACCCCAATGATCCGTATGTTGTTTCTTCTGGCTTCATCCCGATTATTTCTTGTTGTCTGTTCGGTAATTGTGAGCCTTTTTTCTATCTTCTGGTGTTGTGTAGAGAATCTTTGGAACTCGTCTTCGAGATCACTAATTCTTTCTTCAGTAGCTATTATTCTGCTATGATGGCCTTCCACTGTGTTTTTTATTTCATTTACCTCATTTTTAATATCTGTCATTTCCCTTTGCATTTTCCTCACTTCTCTCATGTCCTCTTGTATTTTATTGATTTTGCATTCCATTGCTTCTTTGAATTCCTTTTGAATCCTTAACAGTTCTTTCCGAAATTCTTTTCAGAGAGGTTATACAACTCATTGGTATTGCTAGACTCATCTGGACCAGTGACTTCACTCACAGAGCTTGATGGAATTTTGCGTTGCTTTACTATTATGACTATTGTAGGTTGCAAATGTGAGTTCTTGGGTGACTAGATAGTACAGTTAGTAGGTGTCTGGTCTGTTTGCAGAGTTTTGGTGGGTGGCAAGGGATGTAGGAACCAAGGTTCACTGGTACCTTATGC
>JAJIBD010026818.1:0-55204 GCA_021461705.1 Cryptotis parvus
TTTTTTAAGTATTTTATTATACCACCGTGAGATATACAAATAAAAAGATATACAATTAAAAAGTTCATATTTGGGTTTTGGTCATACAGTGTTCCAGCACCCGTCCCTCCACCAGTGCCCATCTCCCACCACCAACATCCCCGGTTCCCTCCCCTTCCCCAGCCCACCTCCATGGCAGGTTCTTTATTTCTTTCCCTTTCTCTCTCTTTCTCTTTTCCTTCCCTTCCAGACTATGGATTACAGAACATACATTAAAAGGTTGTCATGTGTATCCTTTTGCCTCTATTTAATGCTCAGTTCTAGGTTGGCATTAGTACCCTCGACAATTGTTAGCACACTGTTCCATTTTCTGTCTTACCTAGCCTCTGACTCCCACACATTTGTGATAATTTCCACCTTTGACAAGACCTCCTGATATATGTTTCACTTGACCTTGGATATTGGTATCATAATATGTACATATATATCTATGTTATGCAGATAAATGCAGTCATTCTGTATCTGTCTCTCTCCTTCTGGCTAATTTCGCTCAACATAATCTTCTCCATGTCCATCCATTTATAGGCAAATTTTATAACTTCATTTTTCCTAACAGCTGCATAGTATTCCATTGTGTAGATGTACCAAAGTTTTTTATCCAGTCATCGATTTTCGGGCACTCTGGTTGTTTCCAGATTCTGGCTATTGTGAATAATGATGCTATGAACATAAAAGCAGGGATGGTGTTTCTGCTGCGTATTTTTGGTTTCCCAGAGTAGATTCCCAGGAGTGCTATGGCTGGGTCAAATGGGAGTTCAATTTCTAGTCTTTGGAGGAAAGTCCATATTGTTTTCCAGAAAGGCTGTACCAGCCGGCATTCCCACCAACAATGGATGAGTGTCCCCTTTTTCCCCACATCCACCCCAGCACTTGTTGTTCATGCTCTTTTGAATATGTGCCAGTCTCTGTGGTGTAAAGTGGTATCTCATTGTTGTTTTGATTTGCATCTCTCTGATGATTAGTGATGATGAGCATTTTTTCATATGTTTTTTGGCCATTCGAATTTCTTCCTTGCTGAAGTTTCTGTTCATTTCTTCTCCCCATTTTGTTGATGGGGTTGTTTGTTTTCTTCTTGTAAAGTTCTACCAGTGCCTGATATATCCTGGATATTAACCCCTTATCAGATGGGTATTAGGTGAATATTCTTTCCCATTCTGTGGACTGCTTTTGTACCTTAGTCACTGTTTCTTTTGAGGTGCAAAGCTTTTTAGTTTCATGTAGTCCCATATGTTTATCCTTTCTTCTAGTTGCTTTGTTAGTGATGTTTCACCTTTGAAGATGCCTTTTACTACAATGTCATGGAGGGTTTTTCCTATATTTTCTTCAATGTACTTTATGGATTCAAGTCTGATATTGAGATCTTTAATCCATTTTGATCTGATTTTTGTGCATGGTGTTAGACACAGGTCCAAATTCATTTTTTTACATGTCGCTGCCCAGTTTTCCCAACACCACTTGTTGAAGAGGCTTTCCCTTACTCCATTTTAGACTCATTGCACCTTTATCAAAGATTAAATGATCATGTGTTTGAGGTTGGGTGTCAGGATACTCAATTCTATTCCATAGGTCCACAGGTCTGTTTTTATTCCAATACCATGCTGTTTTAATTACTACTGCCTTGTAGTACAGTTTGAAGTTGGGAAAGGTGATGCCTCCCATCTTCTTTTTCCCGAGAATTGCTTTAGCTATCCTTGGGGGGTTTATTGTTCCATACAAATTTCAGGAGCGTTTGGTCAATTTCTTTGAAGAATGTCATCGGTATCCTCATAGGGACTGCATTGAATCTGTACAGAGCTCTAGGGAGTATTACCATTTTGACAATGTTGATTCTCCCCATCCATGAACAGGGAATGTGTTTCCATTTCCTTGTGTCCTCTTTTATCTCTTGGAGCAGTGTCTTGAAGTTTTCTTTGTACAGGTCCTTTACATACTTGGGTAAGTTGATTCCTAGGTATTTGATTTTCTGTGGCACAATTGTGAATGGAATAGTTTCCTTAATATCCCTTTCTTCTCTTTTGTTATTTGTATATAGGAAAGCCACTGACTTTTGGGTGTTGATTTTGTATCCTGCCACTCTACTATATGCGTCTATTGTTTCTAGGAGTTTTTTGGTAGAGAGTTTAGGGTTCTCTATAATATCATGTCATCTGCAAATAATGATAGCTTGACTTCTTCCTTGCCTATCTGGATGCCCTTGATGTCCTTTTCTTCTCTGATTGCTATGGCAAGTACTTCCAGTACTATATTGAATAAAAGAGGTGAGAGTGGGCAACCTTGTCTTGTCCCTGATCACAGGGGGAAAGCTCTCAACTTTTCCCCATTTAGAATGATGCTTGCTGTGGGCTTTTGGTAGATGGCTGTAACTATCTAGAGGAAAGTCCCTTCAATTCCCATTTTCTGGAGCGTTTTAATCATGAACGGGTTCTGGATCTTGTCAAATGCTTTTTCTGAGCCTATTGAAAGGATTATATGGTTTTTATTTTTTCTTTTATTGATATGATGTATTATGTTGATTGACTTGCGAATGTTGAACCATCCTTGCATTCCCGAGATGAATCCTACTTGGTCATGATGTATAATCTTCTTGATGAGTCTTTGGATTCTGTTTGCTAGTATTTTGTTGAAGATCTTAGCATCCGTGTTCATCAGGGATATTGGTCTGTAGTTTTCTTTCTTTGTGTTGTCTCTCCCTGCTTTGGGTATCAGGGTGATATGTGCCTTGTAGAAGCTGTTTGGGAGTGTTTCTGTTTCTTCTATTTCCTGGAAGAGCTTGAAAAGGACTGGCAGTAGGTCCTCCTTAAAGGTTTGGTAGAGTTCACTAGGGAATCCGTCTGGACCTGGGCTTTTCTGTTTGGGCAGACTTTAATGACTGTTTCTATTTCCTCGATGGTGATAGGCTTATTCAGGTATTGGAAGTCTTCTTGTTTCAGCCGTGGGAGGTTATAGGACTTCAGGAATTGATCCATTTCTTCTAGATTCTCATGTTTCACGGCATACAGGTTCTCAAAGTAATCTCTGATGATCTTTTGGATTTCTGTGGTTTCTGTTATGATGTCACCCTTTTTGTTTCTGATTCTGTTTATTTGGGTTTTATCTTTCCCTGTACTTACAAGTCTTGCCAATGGTTTGTCAATCTTATTTATTTTTTTAAAAAACCAGCTCTTGGTTTCATTAATCTTTTGGATTGTTTTTTTTTGGTTTCCAACTCATTGATTTCCTCTCTAAGTTTTATTATTTCCTTTTTTTCTGCCTTGGTTGGGTTCCTTTTGTTGGTCTTTTTTCTAATGTCTTCAGCTCTGTAGTCAGGTTATTTATGTGGGCCCTTTCTTGTTTCCTGATGAATGCTTGCAGAGCTATAAACTTCCCTCTTAACACGGCTTTTGCCGTGTCCCACAAGTTCTTATAATTGGTGTCTTCATTTTCATTTGTTTCCAGAAATCTTTGGATTTCCTGTTTGATTTCTTCTATGACCCATTTGTTGTTCAGGAGTGAGCTGTTCAGTTTCCAGGTGTTTGGTTTGACTCCCTGTTTCTGTGTACGGTTAACTTCCATTTTCAGTGCATCATGGTCTGAAAAGATAGCTGACACAATTTCTATCTTTTTATTTTATTGAGGTATGCTTTGTGGCTCAGCATGTGGTCTATCTTGGAGAATGTTCCATGTGCACTAGAGAAAAATGTGTATTCACCGTTTTTGGCATGAAAAGCCCTGTATATATCCACTAGCTCTCTTTCTTCCATTTCTTCCTTCAGGGCCAATATTTCCTTGGCGAGTTTCAGTCTTGTTGATCTATCCATCATTGATAGAGCAGTGTTGAAGTCTCCAACTATTATTGTGCTACTGTTAATGTCTTCTTTGAGGTCTCTTAGCAGTTGTTTTATGTATTTTGCTGACCCCTCGTTGGGTGCATATATGTTTAGTAGTGTAATTTCTTCCTGGTGTACATACCCCTTAATTAATAAGAAGTGGCCTTCATTGTCCCTTCTAACCTTTTTCAGCCTGAAGTCTATATTATCTGATACTAATATGGCCACATCAGCCTTTTTGGAGGAGTTGTTTGCATGGAGAATGGTCTTCCAACCTTTGACTCTGAGTCTGTGTTTGTTCTGATTATTCAGATGCGTTTCTTGTAGACAGCAGAATGTTGGGTTCAATTTTTTTAATCTATTTTGTCACTCTGTGTCTCTTAATTGGTGCATTTAGACCATTGACATTGAGAGAGATTATTGTCATTGGATTTTGTGCCATCTTTCTTTTTGTGTTTGTTGTGCTTATGGGTTTGGTCGCATTATAGTAGACCCTTCAGTCCTTCTTTTAAAGTTGGTTTTGAGTCCATGATGTTCCTGAGTTGTTGCTTATCCATGAAGTTGTGTATCTTTCCTTCATATCTGAATGTGAGCCTGGCGGGGTAAAGAATTCTTGGTGAAGCCTGCAGTTCTTTGAGCCTTTTCACAATATCCCACCATTGTTTTCGGCCACGGAGTGTTTCATCAGAGAAGTCTGCTGTAAATCTTAGAGATGTTCCTTTGTATGTGATTTCCTTCTTTGATCTTGCTGCTTTCCGTATTCTATCCCTATCTATAGTTTTTTGTCATTTTTATTAAGATGTGTCTTGGAGTATTCTTGTTGGGGTTTCTTTTAGCTGGTATCCTACGGGCCTCTTGGGTCTTGAGGCAAGCATTCTTTAGTTCTGGGAACTTTTCAGCAATTATGGCTTTGACAGTTTCTTCTTCATCAGGGTAGAAAAAAGAATTTTCAGGGAGTCGACGAGCAGTGAAGTTAAATAGATTTTATTAAGGAGGTTTTAGGAGAGGGGGAGGGAGAGAAAGAAAGGAGAGAGTAACGCGCTCAAAGGGAGAACGCGGCTGCTCCAAAGGCGGAGAGCGAGTAGAAGAAAGAGTACACATCTCAAGAGGGGAGATGCGGGCAACACACGTGCTCAGGCACCACATGTGCTCTCGGCCACATGGGCTCAGGCAACATGTGTGCCCAGGCAGCATAGCGCCGCAGGCAACATGTATACCCAGGCAGCATGTGCGTGCTGTCCTTTGGTCAGGACGGTTTTTATAGATTTCTCCCCAAGTTACTCCCATATGGGGCCTCAACCTCGGTTACTAGGGCTCGTTGCCAAGGGAGTAGACTTTGGGATTGGTCTTCTTTGATTGGAATTCTTCTGGGGTCTTCCTTGAGCTGGGTCCTGGGTGGGAAGGCTGATTCATTTCTCTCAGAAGATTTACATATTCCTCTTGGCCTTCCCTTCCCCAGGGAAGTCATTTACACATTCCTTCTGACCTTCCCTTCCCCCAGGGTCTATTGTTGATATGGTCTTATCAAGTTTGGTTTCCGGCTTTCAATCAGGTGTGGCTCTGGATCTCTTCTTCAGGAATTTTATTGCCATGTGGCGCCCTCCTGTCTGCCTGCCTACAACACTACGAAAGCAGGATGAGAATGCTATTCGGGTCTCCCAGAGAGGAATAGAAAGAGCTCTGCTTGGAATATCACGCCTAACTCAAGTGAGAGAAGGAATCCAGAGTTCTGACCTCCGTTGCTATTCCAGAATCAGGGACGCTGTCTCTTTTGCCAAGGCATCGAACCTGGGTTGGCTGCATGCAAGGCATGCATGAGACTTAAATGATAAACTCTAACTATCTGCAGGGCTAACCACAACGTATAAAAGAAGAGGGAGAGAGATGCAGAGACAGAGAGAGAGACAGAGAGAGAGAAAGAGGAAACGGGGGTACCTGCTATTGAGGCAGCCTCAGGGTGGGCAAGAGGGGTGTGAGTACATTGGTGGTGGGATTGGGGCACTGGTGGAGGGATGGGTGCTGGAATACTGTATTACCAAGAACCAATTATGAACACCTTTGTAATTGTATCTCTCACGGTGGTATAATAAAAAATTTTAAAAAAAAAAACGTAGTGCAGACTGAACCTATCTGCCCTGTTGTTGGTTTGAGGCCACAATCAGCAGTGCTCAGTGATAACTTCTGGTGGATATTTCACCCGGGTTGGCTGTGCGCTATTCAGGCACCCTGTACTCTGCTCATAATTACAAATGAATACTGGCTGAGCCCATGTGGCCTGTTGTTTCACATATTTCAGCAAGTTCTTTCTCTTTGGCCCCTCCAGGGGAAAAGATTCCAGGGCTGTTGACCCTCTTTGCTGTAGGAGCATTAGGGGTCCAACTAGCAAGAAAGATGAGGGACAGCTGGGGGTGTCACTGCCCTTGGTCCCCCCTGTGCTACTGGTGAATGGCCAGAGCTGGCGGTGCTGCAACCAGGGCCTCACTCCCTCAGTGTTGGAGACCAGCCCCTGCCGCAGTGTCCGAGTCCCCCATCTGTGGGGAGACACAGGAGAGGCTGTCTGGGGGACAAGCAGAGCCTCCTGTGAGGTCAGTGTCAGGAATTGTGGGTCCATGATGCTCATGGCCGACGCACGACTGGGGAATGTTCTAGAGAGGAGATACTCACGGGACTGTCTCAGACACCAGGAATAAACCAGGGCTCCCACCACAGCCATATGTTGGGTGACACACCCTGCTTTAAGCTCCATCTATACTTAGCTCAGCTAGGGAGATTTTGAATCAGCTCTGGCACTTGTAAAGCCAAAAGGCCCACCTGAAGTGCTGCATTTCCAATAGGGTTGTTTACCTGCCTTCATCTCTAGATGAAGAAAGTGATCATTGATGTCAAAAAGAGGGCTTCGACAGAGTGATACCGTTTCACCAAAACTCTTCAGCGCCACCCTCAAGAACATAATGCGACAATTAGAATGGGAAGGAATGGGAGTGAAGATAGATGGTTGGCAACTACACCACCTCCGCTTTGCCGATGATATTGTTCTAATAACTCCAAGCATTAGCCAAGCAGCACAAATGCTGGCTGACTTCGACCGAGAATGTGGAAAGATAGGTCTACAGCTGAATCTAAACAAAACAATGTTCATGAAAAATGAACTAGTTCCAGAGGCCCCATTTACTCTCAATGAAACAGACATCTCTGAATGTAGCAGTATGTGTACCTAAGTCGAGAAGTCAACATGATGAACGACCTAAAACCTGAGCTGTGCAGGAGGAAGAGAGCAGCATGGAATGCCTTCAAAGGCATCGAAGAAATAGCTAAAATGACAAAGAACCTCCGGCTCCAGGCACATCTCTTTGACTCCACCGTTCTCCCTGAATTAACATACGCCTCAGAGGCCCCACACGCCCTATGAAAGCAGGATGAGAATCCTATTCAGGTCTCTCAGAGAGGAATCGAAAGAGCTATGCTTGGAATATCATGCCTCACTGAAGTGAGAGAATCCGGAGCTCCGACCTCCGTCACTATTCCAGAATCAGGGATGCTATCTCAAAATGCCAAGGCATCGAAAATCAGATGGGCTGGACATGTAAAGCGATTTGGAGATGACTGCTGAACTAGAGCCGTTACCGACTGGATCCCACGGGATGTCAAAAGATCACGTGGCCGCCCACCTACAAGATGGTCAGACTTCTTCGTCAAGACCCTGAAGGAACGGTTTAAGGCTCTTCATATTCCTGAATCAACCAGATGCCATTGGGCTACATTGGCACCTGATAGGGTCCAATGGAAATGTTACTGGTGCCCGCTTGAGCAAATCAATGAATAACGGGATTCAAGTGATCAAATTATCAAGTGACCCTCTAGATAGCCCAGCCCACGATGGCCCAGGCTGGGAAGTTTTGGCGGATTTCCATCTATAAAATAAGCTGGGAGAAAGGAGAAGCTCCCCTTTTTGCCATTTTGGCTTCCCTTGGCTTCTGTCTCTCAGTTCTCTATTGTGCTTCAACACGTGGTGGCAGCCATCTTGGCCTACACATAGCCAGGGTCCAGCCAGGAACCCAAAATCCAGGATTTTTCCTGTTCTTGGATTGTATATCAGAATCTGTGATAGTAAAGCCTTTTAAAACTGCACTGGATTCCTGAGTTTTCATCCATTTCCCACCGGCTTCAGAGGTAGAAGGGAACTTGCTTCCTGGTATTGTTGGGGACCCCAGCAGCTCCCGACAGCCACAGACCACGATTCCTAAAATCAAGAGGCTGATCCAGGGAGCCAAGCGTGAGTGTGACACTTCCCTGGGTGATCCTGGAGGAAGAGAAGGAAAACGGATATTTAAAATGAATAAAATGGAAGAGTTTGGGGTCCCTCTACACAGCAAACATCACCCCTCACTCCTTTAGGCAACCACCACTATCATTCCATAGTGTCAAGGTCCAGGAACCGTGACCCTAGGACTGGCCTGTCAAAGTGCTCCACATTATGTGACTGCTGGTGATGCAGGTGGACCCCACAGGAGGCTTATGTGAGGCTGGAAAGGGAAAGGGATGGTCACTTTCTCCCCAGCTACCTCTGCCACCCAGGACGCACTGGGCAGGCTATGGACTGATAAAGTCTGTGATGAGCCCCCTGTATGGCGTGGGCCTGAGCCCCACCAGCCCCACGAGGTGACCGTCAAGCCACACCTGAAGTCCGCTTGATCTCTAGGCACCGGAGTTGATCCCCACCACCCGAGATTTCTCGGGGAGCCACGGACTCAGGCTGACGCGAGGAATTGCTCTTTGCAGGAAAGGAAAGTCAGTCCTAGGCCTTACGCAGGGTTCTTGTCTTCCTCGCAGAAAAGAATTTTCAAGAGTCAATGAGCAGTAAAGTAAAATAGGTTTTATTATGGAAGTTTTAGGAAGGGGAAGGAGGAGGGAAAGTAAGAGAGAGAGAGTGCACATCTCAAAAAGGGAGATGCGGGCACCACATGTGCTCGGGCAACACACGTGCTTTCGGCCACCACATGTGCTCGGCCACGTGCCCTCGGCAGCATGAGCGGGCCGTCCTTTGGTCAGGACAGCTTTTATAGATTTCTCCCCAAGCTACTCCCATATGGGGCTTCAACCTAGGCTGCTAGGGCTGATGCCAAGGGGAGTAGACTTTGGGAGTGGTCTTCTTTGAAAATCTCCTTTTCTTGACCTCTGTTCCTGCTGATCTTCTGTCCTGGATCTTCTGTCCTGGATTAAGGGCTGGGCATAGAAAGGTTGATCCATCACCTCAGGGTTTGTTGTTGATGAAGGTCTTATCAAGTCTTGGTTTCTGGTTCCAAAAGGTGACTTTGGACAGCTTTAGGGCAATTCATTGCCATGTGGGCCCCCCTGTCTGCCTGCCTACATCACTGGGACTGGCCAGAGCTACTGACAGTGTTGGGTTCAGGGGCCAGAGAGACAGGACAGCTTGGAGAGCTCTTGCACACAGACTAGCTGGGTTTGCCCCAGCACCCATATGGTCCCCAGCACCAAAAGTGATCCCTGAGTACAGAGCCAAGAGCAAGTCCTGAGAATCCATAAGTGTGGCCCAAAAGACAAACAGAAAAGTTGTTGCATTCTCCCCAGTCCCCCACCCCCACATGTTGGGGTGCACACCTGTAATGCCCACGTGCCCCTGATTACTGAGGTGGAGTCGGCCTGAGAATAGAGCCAGCACCAAGAAAGCAGAAACAGAAAAAGGACAGTTCCTGGTTTACACACAGTTGGGGCTCCCAGAGTGAACCAAACCTGATGGGGCCATTTTCTCCCCCAGCTGTGGTGTTAACAGTTGCCACAATGGCAAGAGCTTGGTCTCAGCCCCTGGAAAGGCCTTTCTGAGTGAAGCCTTGGCAGGGGTCAGGAAGCATCTCATGGGCGAGGGACTCTTTCACCAGGACCCTACCATCCCTCCTCAGAGACAACCTGCTCGGCTCCTCCTGGGTGTCTCCGTGCTCCCCACTGGTGCTCACCTGGGAGCTGGACTCTCATGGCTGCCAGGCCCATCCCCAGGTCATTGTGTTGTAGGCAGGCAGACAGGGGCGCCACATGGCAATAAATTCCTGAAGAAGAGATCCAGAGCCACACCTGACTGAAAGCCCGAAACCAGACTTGATAAGACCACTATCAACAATAGACCCTGGGGGAAGGGAAGGCCAAAAGGAATGTGTAAATCTCCTGAGGGAGATGAATCAGCCTTCCCGCCCAGGACCCAGCTCAAGGAAGACCCCAGGACATTCCAGTCAAAGAAGACCACTCCCAAAGTCTACTCCCCTTGGCAACGGGGCCCTAGCAACCGAGGTTGAAGCCCCATACGGGAGTAACTTGGGGAGAAATCTATAAAAGCCGTCCTGACCAAAGGACAGCACGCACATGCTGCCTGGGCACACATGTCGCCTGCGCGCACATGCTGCAAGGACACTCATGCTGCCTGAGCCCATGTGGCCAAGCACATGTGGTGCCTGAGCACGTGTGTTGCCCGCATCTCCCCTCTTGAGATGTGTACTCTCTCTTTTACTCGCGCTCTCCGCCTTTGGAGCAGCCCGTGTTCTCCCTTGAGCGCGTTACTCTTTCCTTTCTTTCTCTCCCTCCCCCTCTCCTAAAACCTCCTCAATAAAATCTATTTAACTTCACTGCTCGTCGACTCCTGAAAATTCTTTTTCTGCGAGGAAGACAAGAACCTTAAAGCAGACCTGGGTAAGGTCTAGGACTGACTTTCCTTTCCTGCAAAGAGCAATTCCTCGCTCCAGCCTGAGTCCGTGGCTCCCGAGAAACCTCGGGTGGTGGGGATTAACTCCCGTGCCTAGAGATCAAGCGGGCATCAGGCGTGGCTTGACGGCCACCTCGTGGGGCTGGTGGGGCTCAGGCCCACGCCGTGCAGGGGCTCATCGCAGACTTTATCAGTCCTTAGCCTGCCCAGCGGGTCCCGGGTGGCAGAGGCGGCTGGGGAGAAAGCGACCATCTCTCTCCCGTTCCAGCCTCACATAAGTCACCCGTGGGGTCCCACCTGCAACAATTGGAGAAGCGGCAGATGAAGGTCGTGTTGATGGACTCCTCAGTGGACTGGATCAGGAGCCGGGAGCCCTGGGGCACAGCAGAGGGGGCAGGGGCCCGTGGTCCTGGGGACATAGCAGGGGGAGAACGTGGCCTCTGCTGGAGCCCAGAATGACAGGGACTGAGGGACCCCAGTACCTCCCACATGTATTATCCATGTTGGGGGTACCTGGAGTCCCCCCTTACTCTCCCTCTCACTCCCCATAACTGCTCCACAGGTCCTGATCCTTTCTTCGGAATCCATCCAGAACCTTCTGGTCCTCTGCGCCTGTGTGGGCTGACCTGACCCTCCTCCCCTTAGCTCCTGCTCTTCCTTTCTCCCCACTTGTGGCCCTGAGAATGTTCTAGAACAAAGCCCAAGTCTCCCTTCGCTCAGCCTCCCGTTGAGTCCTGCCTTATTCAGAGGAAGCCAGGCCCTTAGGTTATTCCAGAGCTTCCCTGATGTCTGACTCTATCATCAGAGGGTGATTTGTTCTCATCTCTGAGTCATCAGGGCTGTGGTTGGGCAAATATCTCATCTACAGGGTGATCCTTAACCCTTCACGGCCCAGTGCTATGTGGGAGTGTGAGGATGGGGCAGGAGAGAGGATGGGGGCACAGAGCAGCCCTGTGAAAGCTGGGGTACCTGCAGCCTGGCTGACCCTTCCCACGGCCCCCTCCGCATGGGTCCATGTGTGCAAGGCACCTTCATTTTATTGAAAATTAATTATGGATGGAGGTTCTGGGTACAGCACCCAGTTCTCACACATGTCAGTGCCTGTCCCCACTGAGTTGATTCCCTGTCCCCATGATGAACTTTCATAGGTGCCAACGTTTCTCTGGTCTGTTCTTCCTCCCTCGCAGACCCCAGCCTCCACCTCAGACACAGGGGTCCATCTCCAGTTCCTCCTCTGTCAGCCCATGGCTTCATCCACCGGCTTCATCCACCGGCTTCATCCTTCAGACCCAGTTTACCCTCAGCCTCTTTCCTTAGACCCAGGAGTCCATCCCCTGCCCCCCCCTCAGACCCGGATCAGTCCCAGGACTCACGTGCTCCAGGCATAACTCTTGGGCTCCAGGTTGCTGTGGGCGTCACAGGTCAGGCTGGTCTCCCTCTGGCCCTGCTGCCCGATGTCCTCATAGAGAGAGATGGAGACCTGGGGGATGTCTCGGGAGGGGACAGGGATGGGCTCAGGACAGGATTCCCAAGGGGCCACACTCAGGGGTTCAGAACCTGCAGGTAGAGCTGAGATGGGGCCTGCAGGAGGGATGCGTGTTCCTGGGGAGCAGAAGCCCAGAGGTTTTGGGGTGGGAGGGCAGCAGCTGGGCACTGGGTCTCAGGACCCCGTCTGTGGTCCCGACAGTCAGTATGAGGTACCTTGAGGAAGGTTGGGACCCTCCCCACACATGGCACATCTAAGGTCTGACGGAGTGACTGTCAGTGCCCGCCTCCCACTGCTGGTTCCTCCCCAAAGCCAGCAGCAAAGTCACTTGGGTGAAGCAAAGCAGATTGGGGGTCTGTGTGCAAGTGGACAGTGTTGACGCATCAGAGGCAATCAGACTAGATGCTTCCAAGAGAGTGGGGAGTTTGAATGTAGACAGCTGGGAGGACTGGGGTAGGGAGTGTCCAGCAGCTCTGTAGACTCTGGCCGATGGGCCCTGTGTAGAAGCATTGGGTTGTTTTCAATGTTTTGCATTTGTGACCAATTGACGCAGATATACCAGGCAGAACAGCTACCATATCTCCCCATTGCACTCCACTGACCACAAGGGGTCAGGGAAGGAAAGCGACTTCCGCCCAAGTCCACCATCCCAATAGAACCTCAGAAGAACCCAGAGAAACTCCCACACCATGCTGGCAGGGACTTTCATCATCCACACTCCACAGCTTGTTAGAACTGCACCCAAAGAGACTAAGCCAATCTCCAGCTCAGCTTCTCAGAGATCCAGCCTACAGAATCCACCCTTCAGAGACCCACCCTTCAGAGGAAAGTATTTCAAGCCCAGGAATGCTTGAACTATAAACACAGATACACCAGGCAGAGCAGCTACCAGCCCTCCCAGATTTATCTCCAATTTACCAAGAATATTTTACCCACCCCTCTCAGAGAGCCTGGCAAACTACTGAGAATATACTGCCCGCACAGCAGAGCCTGACAAGTTGTCCGATGTGTATTTGATATGCCAAAACCAGTAAAAACAATGTTTATTTCCCCAACCCTGAAAGAGCCCTTAAGATGGCAGCAGTAAGAAGTAAGAACATGGAGAAACTGATAAAATCTGAGGGCCAAACTAGGCTGCCAAAACGAAGAAGGACTAAAATGACTGTCTGCACTTTCAATGCACGTGCGCTGACATCGAAAGCATATATCGAGGACCTGATGGTGCAAGCACGAAAGATCAAGTACGACATCATTGGTCTGACCAAGATGAGGAGGCATCAATGGCATCACACCGTTTTTGACACCGGAGAAGATCTCTTCCTAGGAACATGTGACCATGGTGTCCTTGTCAACACGAACCTGACCGTGAGTACTGATTCATTTGAATGCCTAACAAACCGGAAAGGATGATTACACTTGAAGAGATGTGGCCCGCTGCCAGCAGTTTCTATCTTTGTTGTCTACGCACCAACATCCACATACAAGGAAGAAGAAATTGAGAAATTCTACATGGAATTGGAGGAGTTCTATAAAGAAGATCACACCTTTGACAAGATCATACTCGGTGATTTTAATGCCAAGATAGGACCGAGAAGATCAGCCGAAGAATTCCACATCCAGACCCATGGCCTAGAATGGAATGAACAGGGTAAGGGACTATCTGAGTTCATCATGTCCACCAAGACCATTCATGGGAACTCAAAGTTCCAGAAGACACAATCGAAATGTTGGACATGGGAATCGCCACAAGGAAATTGACCACATCATCTTCAATCGACAGTTTTGCCTGACCGATGTCACTGTCATCCAAAAATTCCAAATAGGATCAGACCACCGTCTCTCCTTCATGCAAAATTCTACTTCACACAACAGGGAGAAACAGCTGTAAATTTTAAGAGAACTCCCAGAATGACCACCAACTGGGAACTCTTTGGCACCATTGCAGCAACATGGGAAGATGCCATCATTGATGACATCGATGAAGAATACAACAGACTGGTTCAGCACCTCCATGATTGTGCGAAGAATACCACAAAAGGACGCCTGTCTTCAAAAACTCTCAAGCTCATTCGCCAACGTGGCAAGGCGTGATCCAGAGTCAGGGACGCTGTCTTGTTTGCCAAGGCATCGAAAATCAGATGGACTGGACATGTAATGTAATTTGAAGATGACTGCTGGTTAGAGCCGCTACCGACTGGCTCCCCACTGGACGTCAAAAGATCACGTAGCCGCCCACCTACAAGATGGTCAAACTTCTTTGTCAAGACACTGAATGAATGGTTTGAGGCTCTTCATATTCCTGGAGCAAGCAGATGCCATTGGGCTACCCTGGCATGTGATAGGGTCAAATGGAAATGTTACTGGCTCCTGCTCGAGCAAATCCATGAAAAGCGGGATGTCAAGTGATCAAGTGACCAAGACCAATTGAAATAGAATTATTTGGGGCCAGAGTGACAGCACAGCGGGTAGGGTGTTTGCCTTGCATGCAGCTGACCCAGGTTCCATCCCCAGCATCCCATATGTTCCCCGAGCACCGCCAGGAGTAATTCCTCAGTGAAGAGCCAGGTGTAACTCCTGAACATCACTGGGTGTGACCCAAAAAGAAAAAAATTATTTGGCCAATAATTAAGGTAAATAAAATCAGTTGCAAAAGTATTTGATGTCAGAGCCATCGAGATAATTAGGCGACTAGGGCTTGTGCCTTACATGTGGCAGACCTGGATTCCATCCCGGGCATCCCATATGATCCCCTGAGCACTCCAAGCAGTGATCCCCGAATGCAGAGGCAGGAGTAACCCCTGAGTAATCTCCGGGTGTGGCCCAAAGCAAAACAAAAATAACCAGAAACTGGGCTGCAGACACTACAGTGGGCTGGAACCTCCCGGTGCACTGCTGCCGCCCCAAGCCCTAGACACCAGCAGTAAGTTAAAACGCTGCTGACACCCGAGTGACCTTTTCAGCCCTGTGGAACATTTCTGAGGCCGGCACCAGTCTGCAGATTGGGGGGGGTGGAACCACCGGGCAGGTGCTGGAGCGGGGCAAGGAGTGGGTGAGCAGCAGAGCAGCCCCGCAGAGTCCACAGGGTGCAGGTGGAGGTGGTGGGTGGACACGATGTTGAGGGGCGAAGAGACTACAGGGGTCAGATGGACGGTGCCCAGTGCAGAAGGTTGGAGGCACAAAAAGCAAACAAACAGAATACGGGTTGGGAGGGATCGACACCCACTCCCATAACCTTCCAGTCCTCTCTCTGCTGCCCCAGCCCCAGCCTCGCCTCTGCCCCGCCCCGCCCCAGCCCTGCACCCCACCCGCACAGAACTCCCGGAGCCAGGTGTAGGCGCTCTTGCTCTCCCTGGAGGACACAGTGATCTCACACGTGTAGTTGGCCTCGTCCTCCCGACGCAGCCTGCGTACTATCAGGGAGGCATCCAGCAGTTCCATCCGTCTGGGCGGCTGCAAACTCCACGCGGCCAGGTTGGAAGATATAAGGGTTCTGCAGCGCGTGGAGGACAGCCACGACTCTGGGCTCCCCATAGGTTCCAGCCACTTCCACGTTGCCTGTGTCACTTTCAGGTGGCTGGACTCCTCAGCTTGCAGGATGCAGGGTAGCATCACGGTGTGGTGTAGGCAGCCCGCACCTCTGGGGGTGCCCGCACGGTCATCTCACTGTCTGGAGGGTGGGTGACATGGGGGAGGGGCTCATACTAACAGACCCTGGTCAAGACAGGGTGGAGCACCCGAGGCCGGAGCTCATCTTACTCTGGGGGGGTTATAGGGATTGAGCGATAGCACAGTTTGCAAACTACTGACTTGGGTTCGACTATGAGCATCCCTTAGGGTTCCCTGAGCAGAGCCAGGAGTAAACCCTGACCACCATCCGATGTGACAGGAAAAAATATGTATTAAAATCACCTGAATATGCATAGTACATTTAATACAAATGGAAGTTAATTTAATAGTGAAAAGGCATAAAACTGGGTGTGAGTGTCTGCAGGGAATGATTGGAGGAAATGGCTGGGATCAAGGGTTAGCTCCTAAGTCTTGGCCCATGGACAAGTGGTAGACTGCCCCCTCCCGGCCGGGGCCTCCTTGACTTTCAGGCAGCCAGGGCCCCCTTCCCTCCTTCTCAGACTGCAGGCCAGGAGGATGTAGAGCCAAAACTCCCTGTTTTGATTCTAACTAAAAAACCCCTTGTTGGGGCCCTTAGCGATAGCACAGCGGAGTAGGGCATTTGGCTCACATGCTGCAGACCCAGATTCGGTCCCTGACATCCCATATGATAGATAGATAGATAGATGGATGGATGGATGGATGGATGGATGGATGGATGGATGGATGGATGGATGGATGGATGGATGGATGGATGGATGGATGGATGGATGATAGATAGATAGGTAGGTAGGTAGGTAGGTAGGTAGATAGATAGATAGATAGATAGATAGACAGACAGACAGACAGACAGACAGACAGACGGACGGACGGACGGACCGGACGGACAGATGATAGATAGATAGGTAGGTAGGTAGATAGATAGATAGATAGATAGATAGATAGATAGATAGATAGATAGATAGATAGATAGATAGATAGATAGATAGATAGATAGATAGATAGATAGATAGATAGATAGATAGATAGATAGATAGATAGATAGATAGATAGATAGATAGATAGATAGATAGATAGATAGATAGATAGATAGATAGATAGATAGATAGGTAGGTAGGTAGATAGATAGGTAGATAGATAGATAGAAAAATACATAGATAAATAAATCAAGTCAGGTTATTTTCAGATTATTCTTAGAGGATTTCTGTACCTGCATCCCCAAAGTTTCCCATCCTGTTTCTCAATTATTCTTCAACTCACCTGGGTTTTTGTTCTGCTAATTATGGGCCACCTGGTCACATCACCTCCTTGGTCTTCCTTGTCTTACAGAACTGCAAACCCCAGGGTGTGTCTCTGCATGCTCTGTACACGTGACGGATGTGCTTTGTGTGTTCCTAGATTGCCTTGTCCCTTTCTCTGCCTCAGGAATGTGTGAGTTTCCTGAAAAACTATTGGAGCATGTATGAGCTGTGACATCATCACCTCGGAGGGTATAAAACCAGACCCGGGGGGCTGGCGAGAGGGACAGTCCAGGGACTAAGGCACTTGCCTGGCTTATGGCCAACCTATGCTCAATCCCCAGGACTGAATTAGCTCCCCTGAACCCCAGCAAGAGTGATCCCTAGCACAGAGCCAGGAGTAAGCCCTAGCATCCCCTGGGTGTGGCAAAACACACGCTCACACCCCCAAAAGGGAAAAATCAATAAAAAACTCTCATGGTTGTCTGTGCCAGGACCCCCTGGAAGCAGGCCGGACCCCCTCAGGAGAGGAGAGAGCTCATGAAAGAAAACGGTTGTGATGAGAATCAGAGCAGAGGGTGGTCAGACCACAGCACAGCCGGAGGGCACGCAGCCAACCCAGGTCCTAGCCCCGGCCCTAGCCCCGGCATCCCACATGGTTCCCTGAGCACCTCCAGGAGTAATTCCCGAGTGTAGAGGCAGGAAGTGTGGTCTCAAAACAAAACAAACAAAAAAAGAGTAAGAGCAGCCAAAAAGCCCTCCCTAAGGTGGACCCACCCCTGCTCCGGCCTGTGCTGGCCTTTGCGTCCAATCCCCAAACACTCAGGGCTATTGCCACCAGAAGTTGTCAATCTGGGAGGAGACTGGGGACATTCTTCAGGGTTCCAGGCCGGCTGTAGCCATAATAAAGCAGGTACTCGGGACTGCCCCAAGGTGGGTGCAGCAGTAATAAGCCTGATACTTGGGACTTCCCCAATGTAACTCCAGAGAAGGGCCCAGAGCCTTCCCCTGTGAACCTATGAAAGGTGGCGAGTCTGTTTTGGTGTTATTGCTTGTTTCTGGGCCATGCTAGCAGTGCTCAGGACTTATTCCTGCATCTGAACTCAAGGATCACACCTGCGTTGCTCAGGGGAGCCTATGAGATGTCAAGGACTGAACCTGGGTTAGCTGCATGATAGGCAGGTGCCTGCCCACTGTGCGCTCTCTCTGGCTCAGCACCATCAATCTGAAGGTCAGGGAGCAGCAGACCGGGAGACAGACAGATAGAAAGACAGACAGACAGAGAAACAGACAAGTCTACAGAGACTAAAAGGTAAGCAGGAGAAGGCAGGAGCGATGTTGCAAAGGGCCTAGAAGAAGCTTTGGGTGTAGCAGGCCTGCACCCACATTCAATCCAGGCACCGCATGTCCCTGAGCACCCCTGGGCCCCCAAGCACTGAGCACTCGGCCCTGCCCCATGTGCCCAGAAACAAACAATCAAACAGTAAAGACAATGAGGGACTCGGCTGCACCATGGGGAGAGCCTGGGCCCGTGTTCTGGGGGTCCCCATAGGTGTTGCTTGGGGTAGGCTGTGGGGTCTTGGTGGAAGCAAGAAGCCAGTGAAAGGTGACTGTGAGGTCCAGGCAGGAGCTGGGGCTACTTGGCGGTGGGCAGAGTCAGGACTGAATGGGGAGGGGGTTTGATCCTTGTTCTCTTTGGCTCTTGCCTCCCTCACTGGTCCTAAGGCAGCTCCCAGCTCTGTGCTGTGTCGCCTCCAGTGAGTCTCGGGAACATGAGGTGCCAGGGTTGGTCCAGAGTCAGCCTCAGTCAAGACAAGAGCCTTAACTGACCCCAACTCTCTCTCCAGCCCCTCCAGTAGTCTGGGCGCTGACACCCAGAATTTGCTGATGGGTAGTTTGCGGTAAGAGAAACCCCCCTTTCCTGCCCGGAGCTGAGGCTGGGTGAGAGAAGCCGATTCTGAAGCTGTGAGCAACAGCTTTGGGGCCACATGAAAGCACAAATGCAGGCTGAGTCCTGAACAGGTGCAGCAGACAGCACACAGACACACTCAGCGACAGACAGACACCCGCCAGGCGCACACACACAGACGTGCATACACAACTGCTTGCACGCACACACACACACACACACACAGACTTACACACATAGAAACCTTGAGATCTCATGAAGATTGGATTTCTACTAGAAATTCAGGATCATTTTCTCACTCTTTTGGTCCCAGAACTTGTTTTTTGTTGTTTCTCGCTTCTACTATTTTCTCCTCCTTCCCGCCCCTGAGGCTGTAGCTGTGGGGGGAGGCTCCCAGGCCCAGCTCAGTGCTCACACATGATTCTTGTGGTGCTCACTGGGGTCCTCTCTGGCCCACCACCCAGGGAGCACCTGGTGAGTGTGGCAGCACCAAGAACAGCACTTGTGGGAGACGTGGCCCTTGTGACAGCCACAGCACCAAAGGGAAGGGGAAGTTTTATTTATTTATTTTTCTTTTGGGGGTGAAGAGGCACACTGTGGAACTTGGGACAATGGGGAGACTTTATGAGTTGAGGTTTCCCACGTGAAACCTTCATATTTTTTAATATTTTAATAGATTTTAAGATATTTAAATATATTCAAATATTTAACATTTATTCTTATATTTAAATATATTCTAATATTTAACATTTTATTAAATGTATTTAACATAATATAATATATTTCATTATTTTTATTAAAATATTAAGTATTAATAACGTATTAATTTATTTATAAAAATTTGTTTATATTTTTATTTCTTCTTTTGAAATATTTTATATATACCACTGTGAGATAAGCGTCTCTCATAGCATCCCCAATGACTTTCTGGTTTTGTTTTTTGTGCTACATCCAGCAGTGCTAAGGTTTACTCCTGGCTCAGTGCTCAGGGACCACTCTTGATGGGGATAAGTGACCATATAGGGCACCAGGGACCACACTTGGGTCCACTGCACACAAGTCAAGTGCCCTACCCACTGGGCTATTGCTCCAGACTCCCCAAATTCTTAAATAGCTGGTCTGTACCTCTAAGGGCAAAGTGAAGGTTTTATGGCAAGAAGCCTCAGTACTAACACCGGCACCTCATGGTCCCAACAACACTGGGTTTGACCCCAAAAGGAGTGAGGAAAAAGATAAAATAATTAAAGAGAAAACTCCCTTGGGGTCAGAATGATAGCACAGTGGGGAGGCGGTTTGCCTTGCACACAGCCTACCGGGTTCAATCCCAGGCATCCCATATGGTCCCCAGTGTATTGAGGAGTAACTCCTGAGTGCAGGGCCAGGGAGTAACCGCCGAGCATCACCGTGTGTGACTCAAAAAGCCAAAAAAAAAAAATTCCCTTCACTCTGTCTCTGCCATTGTTGCAGTGACCACGCCTCCACACACGCTGGATTTGGTGCTGCCATACTTGGCCGAAGTACTCCCTGGGGTGTGAGGTCCCACACGTGCTGGTTGTGCTGCTCCTTGCGGTGGGGGAGGCTAAGGCTTAAAAATAACTGTACTGGGTGGGGGGTTGTGGCTCCCCCCCTCAGGGGAGGTCCCAAGGCCCCAGGCTCAAGGGACCTCCTGCGGATTCCACAGTCTTTACATTACTTGGGAGGAGTCAGGGGGTGCCTATGGCAGCAGATGCTGGGGCCCAGCTGAGTCCCCAGCACTACTCACTGCCCGTTAGGCTCCAGGCCTGGGGGGCGGGGGCTATGCTGTTCCCCATGACCTATCTATGGAATAACGAGCCAAGCTAGAGGTTCCTGAAGGTTATTCGTTAATGTTACTTCGTTTCATCTCTTGCTTGCTCTCTGCAGGAACCTCTCCTGGACCTCCGTCTCTCTCCAGCCGGTTTCTCCTGCAGGCTGCTCTCTCTTTGGGGGTCTGTGCGGCTCCTCTCATCATGGCTTCTCACTCCGATGCCTCTCTTCCCAGGCTTCATGCTTCTGGTCCTCTCCCAGGACGTCCTCTTTCAGGACCTTTTTCTTGGCTATGTCCCTATCTGCTTCCCTAGGTACCTTCTTTCATCTTCTGCTACCATGTCGTGTGTCTCTGAATCACTGTCTAATTCTTTGAGTTCCTCCGGGTTGCCCTACTGCGGTGGTCCCAAAACTCAGTACCCCTGAAACTCTGTAGCCCTGGAGCTTTGATTACAGCCCTCAGGCTCAGGCACCAGGCCTTGTGGCTCCAGTGCAGGCCCTTGGGCCTAGGCATCAGGAGTAGCAGCTTCTCCTCACTGGTGCTGGCCATCTGGCTCCAGGCACCAGGGGCCCCATGGCCTAGGTGCTGACCAGGCACCAGAGGACACTGCTCTCTCAGTCCAGAAGACGTCCCCCAGGATGCTCTCCTGGAGCCCCTATTTATAGTCTTGGCCAGGTTCAGAACCCTGGTCTCAACTGTCTTAACAGACCTTGGGATGCACTGTGCCTTTAAGATCACACAGGGGGATTGAGCTCCCATTTGACCCAGCCATACCACTCCTGGGAATATACCCTAGGAAGCCAAAAACACAGCAGAAACACCATCTGCACTTTTATTTTCAAGCAGCACTATCCACAATAGCCAGAATCTGGAAATAACCAGAGTGCCTGAGAACTGATGACTGGATAAAGAAACTTTGGTACATCTACACTATGAATACTATGCAGCTGTTAGGAAAAACAAAGTTATGAAATTTGCCTATAATGAATGGACATGGAGAGGATCACTCTGAGTGACATTAGCCAGAAGGGAAAGGTCAGATATAGAATGACTGCATTTATTTGTGGAATATAAAAAATAATCATGGTACAATATCCAAGGTCAGACAAAACATGGATCAGGAGGTCTTATCAGTGGGTAGAACCTACTGCAAATGTGTGGGAGTCAGAAGTTAGGCAATACAGATAAAGGAACAGTGTACTAATAAGTATTATAAATGATAATACCAACGTAGAACTGAGCATTGAAAATAGGCAAAAAGGATATACAGGATAACCTCTAAATGTATGCATTGCAATCCACAGTGTGTAAAAAGAAGAGAAAGAGAGAGAGAGAGAGAGAGAGAGAAGTGAAATTACCTGCCATAGACACAGGCTGTGGGGGGAATCAAGGGTCATTGGTGGAGCTAAATGGGCACCGGTGGAGGGATGGGTGCTGGAACACTGTATGACTGAAACCCAGATATGAACACTTTTGTAGCTATATTTCATGATGTTATAATAAAAAATTTTATTATACCATAATAAAATGGCATTTATTGTTTGAACCCTGGTGCCCCCACATGCTCTTTATGTTCCTGGAGCAAGCAGGTGCCCTTGGGCTCTACTTGCATGGGACAGGACATATGGAGATGTTACTGGTGCCGCTCGAGCAAATCGATGATGAACGGGGAAGACAGTGATACAGTGATACAGTGGTATAACTAAAAAAAAATTATTTAAAAATGATCCCACAGGGGGTTCCACAGTGCTCGTGTGGTGCTCCTGGTGTGGTGCTCACACATGCTCATCTGCTGCTGGACACTTGGGTGCTCATAGTCTTCACCTGTGGGGCTCACCAGGGCATCCAGTCGTGGTTTTTTTTTTTGGGTCTTACCCGGCAATGCTCAAGGGCTACTTCTGGCTCTGCAGTCAGGAATTACTTCTGCCAGTGCTCATACCCAGGTCGGCCACAGGCAAGGCAAATGCCTTACCCGCTGGACTATCGCTCCAGCCCCAGGCACCCACTCTTCAGCTGTGGTGCTGGCACACTCTGGCTGTGCCCCGGCGATCCACGCCAGAGTTACACCATGGGGGCAGGACTCAGAGTCGGCAGTCACTGGACCCACGCTCAGAGCATGTGGGGGCACCAGGGCTCAAACTCTGCGCTCGCAGCATTCGGGTCCCAGATGTCGGAATCTTACAGATTCTTTGCCTATTGGAACACTCTCTTCAAGAAAGAAGTAACTTGACTTTGTCTCTACTCCAGGCAATGCTCCTGAGCCCTGGGGCTGATCCTTTTATATCATAGTCTTTGGGGGAGAAGGGGATTGCACAGAGGGCCCTTGGGGGGTCCCACTGCAGAATCTCTGCCAACTGTGTAGTTATGAGGCGTCTGGTGACATGCACCAGCTGCACCTGCTGGGGCTGGAGTCCAGGTCAGCCCAGAGGTCAGGCCTGTGGGTCCTTCTTTCCAGAGGCCGGAAGTTCCCCAGATACAGCATGAGTAAGGTGTAGATGCAGTTCTGACAAGGGGAATAATTTATAGTGCAGACCCCACGTTTGAGAGACAGCTCAGGGATATCCTTGCTCACATGCAGGAAGCCTTGGTTTGACTCCTTGTACCACCTGGTCACCTGAACACCGCTGGGGTGACCCTGAACCCAGGTCAGCCCATAGGGCACCTGTGTCCACTGGGACCCCACAGAAACTCTGGACGTGGAGCTGAGCTGAGCTTCCTGGCAGGGGCCGGCACTCAGAATCCTGGGAGGAAGGTGGTGGGTGGGATTCGCGAGAACCAGCCAAGCCCAAGCTGTTCCCCAGGACCCCCTGTACTGTTCCCTTTTCAGACCCCAATCCCACACATTTAGGGTGAGGAAGCACCCTGGCTCTCCAGAGTTCTGAGTAATTCCAGGCACTCTGGAGCCTGAGGGGTTGCTGGGAACTTAAGCTCACACCTTTGTAATATTTTATATGGTGGGAACCTCCTGAGGGCTTGCTGAGGCAGGGCAGGGATTAGGAGCCAGCCTGGGAGCTGTCCTCATCCTCCGAAAGAATGTCTCAAATCCATTTCTCTGTCTCCTGGCGCCCTCTGTGGGTAGATCCTGGGAAGCGCTGACTTCACTCCACCGCGATATAGGACACATCCTAGACAGGGGAAGACACAAACTTGACCTGCAAGGTGCTTTCAGACAAAAGCACCAACTCTCCCCTGCAGCCCCGCATCACAGAGGTCAGGCCTGTGGGTCCTTCTTTCCAGAGGCCGTAAGTTCCCCAGATACAGCATGAACAAGGTGTAGACGCAGTTCTGACAAGGGAATAATTTATAAGTGCAGACCCCACGTTTGAGAGACAGCTCAGGGCATGTTCTAGCTCACATGCAGGAAGCCTTGGTTTGACTCCTTGTACCACCTGGTCACCTGAACACCACTGGGAGTGACCCTGAACCCAGAGTCAGGAGAGGTGCAGAAACCACAACATAAAACTGATTCAGCCACCAAGAGAGAAGCCGATTTCAAGCCCAGGCATGCAGGTGCCAACGGCTAAAGTCACCGGCTTCCGTGGAGATGGAGCTGGGGTCCCTTTCCCCACCTCTGTCCCATCCAGGAGGACAAGTGGACCTGTCCATGAACGGCTTCTGGGCTGTCAACCATGATCCAGAGACACAGACACACGGTAGAGCTGCTAACAGCTCTCCCGAGGCACACAGCTGCAAGCGGACTCAGGATATGGCAAACTAATAGAAATCAACCACTTTCTGGAAACTCAGAAAGTGAGTTTAAGAACAGAAATCAGCCAGATTTGCCTGTAACAATACAGAAAAAAAAATCTTGGCTTTATCAATACCATTACCATATAGGAACTGTAATGGTCAATATAATTAGTGCCGCTTAGGGGAGCAGGCATGGGGATGGGGGAGGTGGGAAATGAGGGTCTTTGGTGGTGGGAACACACTGATGGTGGGATTGGTGTTGGATGATGAATCTTTTAAAAACTGTATTATGAAAAGCTTTGTACTTTGTAAATCACTTGTCACTTGTCTTCCCATTGTTCATCGATTTGCTCGAGCGGGTGCCAGTAAAGTCTCTATTCATTGGAAAAATTTGTAAATCACAGTGTTTTAATAATTTTTTTTAAAAAATTAAAACTGACCCAGGTGCCGGCACAGACCCGGCGAAGAGACTCAGGCGGAGTGACCACAGGGAGTCTGCCCGGCACAACGCAGGTTTGGTGCAGTGCAGTGACGCTTCTTGGGAGGCCCGACAGTGGGGATGCTCTATGCGAGACTCCTCGCCCCATCTCAGCCCCCGCCCTGCACTTACCCTATGAGCAGGGGCTCTGTGGCGGTCCTGACCTGTGGACAAGAGGAGACAAGCCAAGAACCCACAGGCAGGGCCGGAGCTATAGCCCAGCGGGTAGGGCGTTTGCCTTGCACGCGGCCGGCCTGTGCTGGCCCGGGTTCGATTCCCGGCATCCCATATGGTCCCCCGAGCACCGCCAGGAGTAAATCCTGAGTGCAGAGCCAGGAGTAACCCCTGAGCATCGCCGGATGTGACCCAAAAAGCAAAAAAAAAAAAAAAAAGAGCCCACAGGCAGTCACGGGCGAGGCCCCAGGGTGAGGCCCAGGTTCGGGCCCTTGGGGCTCCCCCTTCGCTTCAGGGATCACAGTTCTAAACTGAGGCTAGGGAGAGGCTTTGTCCGTTATTCCTCAGGATTCACTTGACCTTTTTTGGTGTTTTGCAGTGTGAGGGTTCAAACCCGGTGTCTCACACATGCACGTCATGAGATTCACCATGGAGCCATCTGGGCTGTATTAATTTTTTTGTGTGTGTGCACATTTAGTTTTATTGTAACAAAGCAACTTGTATACTTTCGAACATTTATAACTGAGCATCTTTCCTTTCCAGTGAAACAAAAAGAAATTTTAAAAATAAACAGGAACAAAATTACAATAGAGAATGTCAATTCCAGATAAGACCCTACAGGTTGCTGATTCTCCCCATCGAGGGGCAGGACTCAAGTCATCATTAGTAGAGAATTTTATTTTAAAAGTGTCACCTTAAATTGCAGGGATGTCTGTTAGATATCACAATTAAACATTCCAAAGGAGAAGCCATGTTGTCAAAATGCCCACTTAACCCACCCAAACATCTCAAACCCATCCTTTTGCTGACCTTTTATAACCCCATTTTTTTAAAGGTTTTTTTCTTTTTTTAAACAAGAGAAGGTAGACAGATACATGTTGGTAGATGCTAAGTGTCCATATTCACATAGAGACAGAGCTGTCTCTGAGCCCAATATACAGAGAGAGGAGGAAAAGCTAGAACTCTATGCACTACTACACGGGGGCCTGGCCCCTCCGGCTTCGGCAGAGCTAAGGGCGCTGAAGGTCTTTCTTTTTTCCCCACAGCGCATGGTGGTGTGGATTCCAGTCTGTGTTGAGAGGAGAAGTGATAAAAATTAATTTGGAACAGAGATCAGTAGAGATTCTTTCCCCACTGAATTCTGTTCAAGGGGTTTCCCGAATTTAGCTGAGAACCATGGTGCAAAGGAGAGAAAAGAGACCTCGAAAACAGGGTGACTGAGCACGGGGGCTGGGGCGGTGAAAAAGAAAGAGACTACAATTTGCTCCCAGGGACTGCAGAAAATTAGGAGGTTGGAATCCGTCAGCGTCCGCTAGTCATCTTCTCCTTCATCCTCCTCTCCTTCCTCCCCCTCATCATCATCTTCATCTTCTTCCCCTTCATCCTCATCCCCTTCTTCATCAATATCTTCTAATCCCTTCTTCCTCTTCGTCATCATCATCTTCCTCTTCTCCTTCTCTTTCTTTGTCATCCATGTCAGGAACCAAGTAGTACCGCAAGGGGTTTGGCCAGATGTCGTCTTTGATGACCTCGCCGAGCTCATCGGCCCCCGCGTCCGAGTGGTCAGTGAACCAGGTGAAGAAGCTCTCGGGGCTCCCTCGTGCTGCGGCTTCCTGCTGGCTTTATTCTGCGTCTGACTTGAACGTTTCGTCAAATCCTTGCCAGATTTCCATTTGATTTCAGTGGCCTTTGAAGATGGGTCACCATTCTCATTCAGATGAAATTCTTTGGAGAGAACTTTATTTTCAAAGTAAGGGTTTTCATCAAAATAAAAATCTATTCTGTAACCTGATTTAATATCTTCGAATTCTGTCACCTCGACTCTTGTCCAGATAGTGCAGCGCCTCCTCTCCTCCCTCCCCGAGCAGTGCAGACACTTGGGATGGTTGACAAAGGTTGTTACCCAAAAGTTAGGGATTTTGGAGATCAATTCCGATCTCTTCTGAAAAAATGGTTGGCAGAGTTTGTTATATTTCGGTTCTAACTTCAAAATATCCTCACTGGCTTGCTCGTTAAGTCTGTCTATCTCGTATTGTACTTCATCAATGTGTTCAATCGCTTCCTGCTGCTCCTGTTCTCCCTTGTGCACGCCCGAAGACTTGAAGCCTCCTTGGCCTTGGAGGCGGCAGCCGGGGGGGGCTGGCTCTTGGGGGGTCATGCCGGAGGCGCGGGCAGGGCGGTGCGTGGAGCCAGGCACTGCCTGGGCTGTATTGTCAGTCAGTACTTTCAGTCGTGCCTGAGTCCCGTCGCAGCCATGTCATTGGTTATGAATCAATATAATTGATACTGGCCGGGCCCCATCTTGGCCTGTTACTCATCATGAATCAATACAGGAGAGCGGGGCCTCGGGAGCCGGGTGGGGTGTTCAGGTCTGGCCATGACCCTCAGGAATGTGTGATCTTGACCTGGGCTCCCTCTCTGGGCCTCAGTTTCTCAACCCCCAGGGACTCCCCAGCCAGTCCTGAGTGTTTCCTCCTGCCAGAAACTTTCGGGGGCCAGAGATCCGACTGGGCACCAACGCTCCAAGAGCTCCTCTCCCTGCCCTGTTGATACGGCACCCACAGAGTGACAGTTGCAGCAACACAGTGGGGGTGGGAGACAACGGGCCCCATGCAGGGATCAGGGTTCCCCGGTGCTCAGGGAGGCTCCACTTTACAGATAAGGAGACTGAGTCATGGGGCCCTTCCTCTGCCATGATTCAGCAATAAGGCTGGGAGTGACCAAGCCCAGGGCGCCAGACTCTGGGGACGACACCTAAGGGGCCACAGGCTCCAACACCTGAACCCAGCCTGGTGCTGGGACGCAGGGACCCAGCCTGACAGCCCTTGGGGAGCTCACAGTAGAAGGGACACACAGATATGGGCCATCATAGCCTGATCCAGAGTGGCCATAGCTGGGTGGGGCAGCCCAGAGCAGGCAGTTACACATCCTGGGCAGTAAGAAGGACCTCCTGGAGGGAGGAGTCCTCAGACCCCGCATTGATCATACTCGGGCCCCTGAATGAGAGAGTGCTGAGTGCACAGTGCACTGTGGGCCCAGATATGCCTTGTCCTCCTGCTAACACTTTCATGGCCCAGAAGTTCCTCCTCAGCTCTTGCCCAGGGGTACCAGGGTGCCAGTTTCTGCTGTCCGAACCTTTCTGCAGGAGCATTCAGCTCTCCCTAGTCAGGGAGATTGTCGGGAAGCGCCGCCGTGGTCCCCGACAGTGTCAGAGCAGAAGTTTTCTTCTACCTTCGAGGATGCCGGGAGAACAGATGAAAACTCACGAGTCTGGTGCAGTTCCAAAAATGGCTTTTAATAGTACAAAAGCTCTTCCACAGCACTCCAATATAATGAACAAACTTTAGCTCTGGTCTGAACTTAGACCATACAAAAGAGCCTAAGTCTCCCACCAAAGAGAGAGGATCTCACCGAGATGAGTCCTACCCAGAAGATGGAGCAAAAGGCCAACGAGCCAAAAGCCAAAAGCTAAAAAGCAAAAGGCCGAGGAGCCAAAAGCCACAGGAGCCAAAAGGTAAAAGGTGAAGGGTCCTCAAGTCAGCCCCTTATATACACCAAAGTAATCTGATCGGGAGGTTGCCATGTCAACAAAGAACTCTAAACAGAGTGTAGTGCCACACCCTAATGCAGGTATAAACAAAGGTTATGCCAAGGTCTAATCCTTTCTACCAAGATTATCTCTTATGTAAAACACTGGAGAGAGAGAGAGAGAGAGAGAGAGAGCTGATATAAAGTAATACATCTTAATTTCATGACTTTCATGTAATCTAGATGGTACCCACAAGGTCCTTATTATTATCTGCACCAGGGTGATTCTGAGTATCTTGTTCTCGTGTACTAAAAGGATCACACTCGCCTGCTTAGAGCAAACTAGTATGATCCTTCCTATAGTCTTCCTATAGTCTCAGCATAGCCAGGGTGGTAGTCTCCTGGTAAATTCTAACTGTCCCACGCTGGGTGCAGTGGGTATAAAGAGGAGTTGTGCCCAATCTAGAAAACATAGAGGTCTTAGTAGATGTATAAGTCAGAAGTTATTCAATCAAGGTGACTTCTGTAACTGCCACACCCTCTAGCAGTGTTTACATAGAAGAGAAGTCTTATTAGAATGAACCTTGACTTACGTAGATTAAGCTGGGAGTGGGCAAAACAACAAAACTCCCAGAATAGCTAAACCTGTCCTCCAACAGGAGATGAGGGACAAGGTCGCCCTGTGACACAAGTGAGTGCCCAGTGCTGACGGGGACTCTGATTGTGTGGCCCTCACTTCCTCGGTGTTAGAGGCCAGCCTCAGTGCAGGATCAGCCTCCCGGCTGTGGGGAGACCCAGGAGAGGACAAGCACAGAGACTCCTGTATAGTCAGTGTCGGGATGTGGCTCCATGATGCTCATGTCCGATATGAGTGGGGATGCTCCAGAGAGGAGACACTCACAGGGCTGTCTCAGACACCGGAAATAAACCAGGGCCACCAGCAAGCAAACAACCACAATTGCCGCAATCAGGAGGATGACACTGAGATTCGGGGATGAGTGTGATGGTTCCGGGGAGATTCTGGGGGAAGAGAAGGAAGCAGGGATTCAGGATTAGAGACTTTGGGATCCCCCTGCCCATGAACATGGCCCCTCACACCTACGGGAAGTCATAGAGCGCTACAGTCCAGGGGATGTGACCCAGGACTGACCTATCAGAGTACTCCACTCTGTGTGGCTGCTGGGATTGGCCAGACTACCGTCAATGTTGAGTTTAGAGACCAGAGAGACAGGACAGCTGGAGAGCTGGGTTCAATCCCGGCACCCCAAATAGTGCCCTGAATACAGTCAGGAGTAAGCCCTGGGTATTATAGGGTATGACCCCCAAATAATCAAAAAGGATTGCACAGTGGCAGGAGCGATAGAACAGTGGGGGGGGGGAATTTGCCTTGCACGTAGCTGACCCATGTTCGATCCCGGGCATCCCATATGGTCCCCGAGCACCGCCAGGAGTATTTCCTGAGTGCAGAGCCAGGAGTAACCCCTGAGCATCTCAGGGTGTGGCCCAAAAGCCAAAAAAAAAAAAAAAAAAGTATTGCATACTTCCCAGCTCCCCTGCTGAATGGGGTGAAAGGATGGGCACCTTTAATGCTCACGTACCCCCTGATGATTGAGGTCAGAGTGAGCCAGAGAATAGAGCCAACACCAAGAGCTGTGCAGACAAAATAAGGACAGTCCAGTTTACACATACTGTTGGGGCTCCCAGATAGAAGCAAACCGCACAGGGGCCATTTTCTCACCCTACAGTGGCATTTTCAGTGAGAGCTCAGCCTCAGCCTCAGCCCCTGGAAAGGTCTATCTGAGTTTCCCGGCAGAGGCCTTGGCAGGGGTCAGGGAGCATCTCATGGCCAAGGCGCTCCTTCACCAGGACCCTCCCATCCCTCCTCAGAGACAACCTGCTCGGCTCCTCCTGGGTGTCTCCGTGCTCCCCCAGTGGTGCTCACCTGGGAGCTGGACTCTCATGGCTGCCAGGCCCGTCCCCAGGTCATTGGAGACACGGCAGATGAAGGTCGTGTTGATGGACTCCTCAGTGGGCTGGATCAGGAGCCGGGAGCCCTGGGGCACAGCAGAGGGGGGCAGGGGGCCCGTGGTCCTGGGGACATAGAAGGGAGAGAACATGGCCTCTGCTGGTGTCCAGAGGGACAGGGACGGAGGAACCCCAGCACCTCCCCATGTATTATCCATGTTGGGGGTACCTGGTGTTCCCCTGACTCTCCCTCTCTCTCCCCATAACTGCTCAGCAGGTCTGAGACCTGTCTTCAGAATCTGTCCAGAACCTTCCAGTCCTCTGTGCTCTTGTGGGCTGACCTGACCCTCCTCCCCTTAGCTCCTGCTCCCCCTTTCTCCCCACTGTGGCCCTGAGAATGTTCTAGAACAAAGCCCAAGACTCCTTTCCCTCAGCCTCCCATTGAGTGCTGCCTTATTCAGAGGAAGCCAAGCCCTTAGGTTATTCCAATTTCCCTGATGTCTGACTCTATCATCAGAGGGTGATTTGTTCTTATCTCTGAGTCATCAGGGCTGTGGTTGGGCAAATATCTCACCTACTGGGTGATCCTTAAAGCATCACGACCCAGTGCTATGTGGGAGTGTGAGAATGGGGCAGGAGAGAGGACGGGCACAGAGCATCCCTGTGAAAGCTGGGGTACCTGCAGCCTGACTGACCCCTCCTATGGACCCCCACCACATGGGTCCATGTATTCAAGACACTTCCACTTTATTGAAAACTAATTGTGGATAGTTCTGGGTATAGCACACAGTTCTCACGCATGTCAGTGCCTGTCCCCACTGAGCTGTTTCCCTTCCCTATGATGAACTTAAGAGGTGCCAAAGTTTCTCTGATCTGTCTCTCCCTCCTCTCAGACCCCAGCCTCCGACCTCAGATGCAGGGGTACATCTCCATTTCATCCTCTCTCAGTCCGTGGCTTCATCCACCGGCCAACTCCCTCAGACCCAGGAGTCCATCCCCAGACTCCCCCCTCAGACCCAGGAGTCCATCCCCAGCCTCCCCCTCAGACCCGGATCAGCCCCAGGACTCACGTGCTCCAGTTATAACTCTTGGGATCCGGGTTGCTGCGGGCATCACAGGTCAGGCTGGTCTCCCTCTGGCCCTGCTTCCCGGTGTCCTCATAGAGAGAGATGGAGACCTGGGGGGCATCTGGGGAGGGGACAGGGATGGGCTCAGGACAGGATTCCCGAGGGGCCACACTCCAGGGGTTCTGATCCTGCAGGGAGACCTGAGATGGGGCCTGCAGGAGGGATGTGGGTTCCTGGGAAGCAGAAGCCCAGAGGTTTTGGGGTGGGGGGGCAGCAGCTGGGCACTGGGTCTCAGGACCCCGTCTGTGGTCTCGATAGTCCTTATGAGGTATCTTGAGGAAGGTTGGGACCCTCCCCGCATACAGCACACAGGTCTGACGGGGTGACGGTCAGTGCCCGCCTCCCGCTGCTGGTTCCTCCCCAAAGCCAGCAGCAATGTCACTTGGGTGAAGCGAAGCAGAGCGGGGTCTGTGTGCAAGTGGACAGTGTTGACGCATCAGACAATCAGGTTAGAGCGCTGCCGAGGGGGGGGGGGAGTTTGCAGTGTAGACAGCTGGGAGGACGGGGTGGGGAGTGTCCAGCAGCTCTGTGGACTCTCCCGATGGGCCCAGTATAGAAGCATTGGGTTGTTTTCAATGTTTTACATCTGCGACCAATTGAAATAGAATTATTTGGGGCAAGAGCAATAGTACAGCGGGTAGGGTGATTGCCTTGAATGTGGCTGACCCAGGTTCTATCCCCAGCATCCCATATGTTCCCCTGAGCACTGCCAGGAATAATTCCTGAGTGCAGAGCCAGGAGTAACCCCTGAGCATCACTGGGTGTGACTCAAAAAGAGAAAAAAAATTATTTGGCCAATAATTAAGGTAAATAAAATCTATTAGTTGTAAAAAGTTTTTGAGTCATGGAGATAAGGTGACTAGGGCGTGTGCCTTACACGTGGCCAACCTGGATTCCATCCCCGGCATTCCATATGGTCCCCTGAGCACTCCCAGGAGTGATCCCGGAATGCAGAGCCAGGAATAAGCCCCGAGTAATCTCCGGGTATGGCCCAAAGCAAAAACAAACAACAATAACCAGAAACTGGGCTGCAGACACTACAGTGGGCTGGAACCTCCCGGTGCACTGCTGCCGCCCCCAAGCCCTAGACACCAGCAGTAAGTTAAAACGCTGCTGACACTCGAGGGAGCTTTTCAGCCCTGCGGAACATTTCTGAGGTCGGCACCAGTCTGCAGATTGGGAGGTGGAACCACCGGGCAGGTGCTGGAGGGGGGCAGGGGAGTGGGGGAGCAGCAGAGCAGCCCCGCAGAGTCCACAGGGCACAGGTGAGGTGGCGGGTGGACACGATGGTGAGGGGCGGAGAGACCACGGGGGGTCAGGATGGACGGTGCCCAGGGCAGGGGATGAAAGTCGGAGGTTGGTAGCACAAAAACAAACAAAAAGAATGTGGGCCAGGAGGGATCGACACCCGCCGCCCCCTATAACCTTCCAGTCCTCTCTCTGCTGCCCCCAGCCCCAGCCCCCGCCTCTGCCCCGCCCCGCCCCAGCCCTGCACCCCCACACGCACAGAACACCCGGAGCCAGGTGCAGGCGTTCTTGCTCTCCCAGAGGACACGGTGATCTCACACGTGTAGTTGGCCTCATCCTCCAGACGCAGCCTGTGCACGGTCAGGGAGGCATCCTTCTGGGATCCGTCCTTCTGGGCGGCTGCGAACTCCACGTGGTCGGGTTCAGAGATCGGGGGACCCTGCAGCGGCGTGGAGGACAGCCACGACGCTGGGCTCCCCCATATGGTTCCAGCCTCTTCCACGTTATCTGCGTCACTCTCAGGGTGCTGGACTCCTCAGCTTGCAGGATGCAGGGCAGCGCCACTGTCTGGTGTAGGTGGCGGCGCACCTCTAGGGATGCCCGCACGGTCATCTCACTGTCTGGAGGGTGGGTGACATGGGAGAGGGGGTCATACCAACAAGACCCTGAGTGCAGAGCCAGGAGTAAACCCTGACCACCACCTGATGTGAACCAAAAAAATCTGCATTAAAATCACCTGAATATACATCGTATATTTAATATAAATGGAAATTAATTTAATATTGAAAAAGCATAAAACTGGGTGTAGGAATCTGCAGGGAATGATTGGGGGGAAACAGCTGGGGTCAAGGGTTAGCTCATGAAATTTGGCCCATTGGACAAGTGGTAGGGCGCCCCTCCCCAGGTGGGCCTCTTTTGACTTTCAGGCCCCCTTCCCTTCTTCTCAGACAGCAGTTCAGGAGAATGTAGAGCCCAAACACCCTGTTTTGATTCTAACTAAAAAACTCCTTGTTAGGGGTCAGGAGGATAGCACAGCGGGTAGGGTGTTTGCCTTGCACGCAGCTGACCCAGGTTCGATCCCCTGCATCCCATATGGTCCCCCGAGCTCCGCGAGGAGCAATTCCTGAGTGCAGAGCTAGGAGTCCCCCCTGAGCATCGCCGGGTGTGACCCAAAAAAAAAAAAAAAAACTTGCTTAAAAAACCAAAAACAAGCAAACTAAAACCACATCTTGCTTAACTATTTCCAGGCTTGTGCGGAAACCCTCCCACCCCACTCTGGATGTGTTTAGTATATAAACCTAAGCCTGTCTGGAATAAAACATGTCTCTCTGCAGAGGCTCTTGGAATGTTCCTGGAGTTTTATTCGCTCAGTCACTTTCCCTGAAGGAACTTTGCCCCTACCTGTCACAGTGCACCTCCCGTCATGGTGTCACGGATAAGCAGAGTCGTGGCCTGCTCTCTCCCCTGGTCCCCCAGGCTCAATATGTCCAAACAACACCTGGGGCCAGAGCGATAGTATACTACACTGGGAAGGGTGTTTGCCTGGCCTGTGGCCAACCTGGGTTCAGTCCCCCACATTCCTTATGATACTCCTGAACATTTGCCACAAAACCAAAACTAACAAGAAGAAAGAAATTGCAATGCAAACCACTGAGCTCACCTAGAGGTTACTAAGTGCCAGTCTGAAGACCAATGATGCTCAGCGATAAAAAAAAAAATCAAGACCACAATTAGACCATCTGACGTGCACAGTTAGTGGCATTAAGTATATTCACGAGCTTCATAGGTGACCCTGTCCTTTACTGCAGGCTCTGACCCCCTTACCCCATTTAGAGGTCTGCATGGGGAAGATGCTCTAGGTCTTAGAGTCGATGTTGGGAGAGGGCCGGGATCCTGGCACAGGAAGGGGGCCGATTACAATTTTCAGACTCTCTGGGAGGTCCCAGGCGGGTCCCTGACCCTCTCTGGTCCTTTCTCCTAGTTAGTAAGAAGGCACTGAGACAGTGAGCCCTCCTGAGTGCTCCCACAGATCAGGGCTGTGTGAGGGGTTCCCCTATCTCAGCACTGGGGCTACCAGCAGCTCCCCTGAGCCAAATACTGCTGTTAACCCTGTTTCATAGAGGGGAAACTGAGGCACGGGGTCCTTTGCTGCAGACACACAGTGGATAAGGGCAGAGGTGGGATTTGAGCCTGGACATCTGCAGGCAAGGTTTGGACTGACTCCAACTCACCAGCACCTATGAGCATCTCTGTAGAAGCAACAACAAAACAAGCCATCAAATATGTAAGAAAGATTGTATTCTTCTATTCAGCTCTGGAGGTTAGTTCTGGACTGTTTTCCAGTGGTTACAGACACACCCACTGTCTGAAGTCCCTCAGAAAGACTTTCATCATTTCAAGCTCTAAAACAAACCCCCTGAGCTCAGGGTCCTGCCCTGCCCAAGCTTTGCAGCTCCTCTATCCAACCTGAACAGCTGCACTTGGGATGGTGGCCTTGGTGTGGACTTGGTCCTGACCCAGATCCATTCACCTCAATGATAGCCGAGGGATTCTAAGCATCTACACTCCTCCCCACCCCCTCTTCAAACAATCCCTGAAATCTCAGCTGAGGGGCCACAGTGAACTCACTCTGGTCTCCATTCTCAAGTGCTCTGAGCTCAGAGGACTTGGAAGGGCCCCTAGGACCTGCCCCCTCTGGGACAGCAGCAAGTGGTCACCGAGTGGGTGCATGCTGGGTGCATTACAGACAGGCACCCTAGAGCCACACACCTGGGTCAGAACTTAGGTGCCCCAGGCCCCGGCCCCATCCTCACCTAGTATATGATCAGGGCACCCTGAGTAGAAACATCCAGTGGACCCCTCTCCTATGGGTCACTCCCCAATATGGCCTTGTTTCCAATTCTTCAGGGTCTCCCCCTTCACTCCTCCCACTATATTTCTCCCCATTGATCCCCCCTGGGGACATGCTGTAGGACTGAGCTGTCCCTTCCCAGTGACGAAGAGCCCTGCCCTGTGGCCACTGTCCCTACATCCGGGGGGTGGCTGTGACTAGGGGCCAGGTAGGGGCGGCCCTCAGCCTGGGGAGTCAGGGGGCTGAGTCAGGGAGACAGGGAGGTCAATGGTGTGGGGTCACTCACCAGCGTCCACCGGACCCCAGAAGAGCAGCGGCAAAGGCAGCCAGAACAGCGGGTACAGTAACGGTCTGGCATGGGCTGGGGCCATGCCAGGGAGCAGGGCAACGCCACTGGAACCTGTTTGCTCCAGGACTTCTCTAGAGGAATTCAACCCATACGTGGCAGCACAGCCCAAAGCCTGGGCGGGCTCAGTGGTGGCTTAGCTGGGAGCACCGCCCACAGTGAGGCCCTGTGCCAGCGCCACACCAGCCACCCACTGCTTTCCCCCCACTGGCCAGAAGAGGAAACTGAGGCACACCCAACAGACCCGGTCACTTGTTGCTGATGGTTGGACTGAGAAGGCCCTGGAGCAGGATGGGGTCTTGGTTCTTACCCTGCTGTGGTCCTCCGCAGCAGCCGAGAGTCCTGGGCTGCTGTGGGATACTTGCTTCCCCTCTCAGGGCCTCAGTTTCCCCCAAAAGTGCCATTTACAGGGGGTATATTGTATGAAATCTGACCCTGCTGCCCCATGTAGGCTCAAGACAGTCAGACCATTGTCGCTATGAGGCTGACACAGCACCTTGCTAGTAGAAGGAGGGACCATTCCTGCTGTTTCAGGGCACACTGGGTGGCTCAGGTTGCCGTAGAAACAACCAAAACACTCAGGTCTGCTAGAGTGATGCTTGGGGCGGGGCCCGGAACATTCCCAGAGAACACAGAGGACACCACCAGATGGTGCTGATGGCTGGGAGCAGTGAAACAGAAGCCAGAGAAAGAAACAGGTCTACAGAGACACAAAGGTAAAGAGGGAAGGTGGAGCCACACCCGGATCCTACCAGGCTGGAGCAGGGTGGGTGGGGGTAGCCTCTCTTCCTGCTTGTTGATTCCCTCTGTGCAGGAGCCAGGGCAGGGTCTCAATTATTTGTCAACAAGCTGTTGGAAGCTTGAAATTCCTCATCCCCTCTGCAGCCATGCAGCAGCTTCCCCAGCAGGACCTTCTCACCAACCAGAGAGAAACCGAGGTGAGGCCAAGAGACTGGCCACTCCCTAATGCTGGGCTGAAAAGGAACCAAGAACGGAAACAGATACACCAGTGGGGTTTTCTGTTTGCTTCCTCCTTTCTTTTTTGCCTCACCCACAGGTGCTCAGGGATCACTCCTGGCGGGATCAGGGAAATACATGGGTGAGGGGATGTTACCTGTGTCTGCCTGTGGAGACAAGAGCCCTCCAAGCTGTGCTGTAACTCTGGCTCCCAGACCTCAGTTTCTCCCTCTGAAAATTCCCCATCAGGTGGGTCTGCAGGACTGAACCTGGCCCAGCTCGGGTTTTTTTTCAAAGCTTCCCACAAAGTATCCCACCCGCACGGCAGAGCCTAGCAAGCTACCCGTGTTGTATTTGACATGCCAAATACCAGTAACAATTATAGACCTCATTCCTATGACCTGATGGAGTGGTTTGAGGCTCTTTATGTTCCTGTAGCGGGATGATGCCCTTGGGTTATCTCGCATGTGACAGGACATATTGAGATGTTGCTGGTGCCCGCTCGAGCAAATCGATGATATATGGGAAGACAGTGATTCCCACAACTTTGCCCCTGGTCTCTTAGAAGGTCTCTGGGGCGGGAGAAGCTGGCCTTGGCTGAACAACTGAAGGACTGGCCAACGGCTTGGGGTGAAGAGAGTAAAGCCCCTGCCCGGGGAAGAAACACAAGCTGGATTCTGCTGGCTCAGAGCAAGCCAAAGCATTAAGTAAAGAGCCTTTTGTGACAAACTGAAGCCCCAGGTAGGACCACAGCAACCAGTGGTGACCCCAGTGTAGACCCATGTCAGCCCCTCACTGTTGCGAGGTGAGGTTACCCTGAAGGCTCCAGTGCACCTGTTTGCAACCTAAAGGGTCTTTATTAGGATACAGCAGGCCAGACACCAACATTCCAGACCTGAGTCCAGACAGTTTTTTGCACCTGCTCACCACATGCTGCTCAGCAACAAAGACTGGCTTTTTTCTAAACAAGAGACCAAGATTATGAAGCATGGATATCCGGGGTTAGCCTTGAAGGTTAAACATCTCTTTTTTCACTTGGCAGCTGAAAAGAGTGATGTGGGACAGCTACTTTGTCTAACGTCAGGTCAGGTCATTGTCCCCATGCAAGCCCATGTACTGACTTTGTCCAGAGACTCAATTCTGGAAAAGAGATCACCTAGCAGCAAAAATAAGGACACCCATTCCCTGCTGTGACCTCCAGGGCTCTCCCAAGGGGTGGGGCCAGCTCCCGCCTAAACAAAGCCTCAGCAGCTGCTTCCACATACCAGAGACACAGTCCGGTTAATTTAACTCTAGCAGGACTGCCCAGTGAAGAACTCTCGATTTTCTGGAGCATGCGGCCACAAATACCTCCAATATCAGCGTCGCTGACATCCCAGTAGTAGATGGATGGGATGTAAGGAGAAACCAACCTACCTTTACTAACACAACATTAACACAAAACACTTAACTTGCCACAACCCCTTAGTAACCCACACACAAGGACTTAATGTCCTCAGGATGAGATACAACAATTTTCAAATATTTCTTCTGTGTAAATATGTTTTGATCATTCTGTTAGCCTTGTAGGGATAACGAGCAACATGAAATAAATTATTGTAGGTCTGATTCAGGCTTGAGGGATCATCGGGAAAATGGAGACAATGGTGGAGGGAAGGTGTCAGTGGTGGTGGGATTGTGTTGGAATATTGAATGCCTGCAGCTGTCACGAGCAATCTTGTAAGCCACAGGGTTATAATAAAGTGGGAAAATGAATGAATGAATGAATGAATGAATGCAAGTCAGGTTATTTTCAGATTATTCTTAGAGGTTTCCTGTACCTGCATCCCCAAAGTTTCCCATCCTGTTTCTCTGCTATTCTTAGAGTCACCTGTTGTTTTTTTTTTCCCTGCTAATTATGGGTTACCTGGTCACATCACCTCCTTGGTCTTCCTTATCTTACAGAACTACACACCCCAGGGTGTGTCTCTGTGTGCTCTGTACACATGACAGATGTGCTTTGTGTGTTCCTAGATTGCCTTGTCCCTTTCTCTGTCTCAGGAATGTGTGAGTTTCCTGAAAAACCTTTGGAACATGTATGAGCTGTGACATCATCACCTCGGAGGGTATAAAACCAGACTGGGGGCTGGCGGAGAGGGACAGTCCAGGGATGAAGGCACTTGCCTTGCTCATTTTTTAATATTTATTTTTATTATACCACCATGCAATGTACAATTAGAAAGATGTTCATGATTGGGTTTCAGTCATACATTTCTCCAGCACCTCCACCAGAGCCCCATTCCCACCACCAATATCCTCAAGTTCCCTCCCCCTCCTCCAGCCTGCCTCTAGAGCAGGCACCATTTCTCTTATTTATCTCTCTTCTCTCTTTCTCTCTCTTGCACATTGTGGCTTGCCCCTACAGACATTTAGGGATTATCATGTACCTCCCTTTGTAATGCGTTCAATGTTCAGTTCTAGTGCAGCACTAACATTTCCCATAATTAGTAGAGCACAGTATATATTTATATACTACTAATAAGTGCAGTTTGTAGGGAGTACAAGATGCCGCTCTGTCTCACGTTCATTGATTTACAGAAAACCTTTGATTCTGTGGAGACTGAAGCAGTCATCGAAGCCCTAGCCAAACAGGGTGTTCAAACCCAATACATCAAGATCCTTTGTGAGCTCTATTACGGATTCACCACCAGGATCTCACCATTCTATAAAGAAGTGATCATTAATGTGCACCTCCGGGCACATCTCTTTGACTCCACCATTCTCCCTGCATTAACATATGCCTCAGAGACCTGGGTCCCTACGAAAGCAGGATGAGAATGCTATTCGGGTCTCCCAGAGAGGAATCGAAAGAGCTATGCTTGGAATATCACGCCTCACTCAAGTGAGAGAAGGAATCTGGAGTTCTGACCTCCGTTTCTATTCCAGAATCAGGGACGCTGTCTCGTTTGCCAAGGCATCGAAAATCAGATGGGCTGGACATGTAATGCGATTTGAGACAACCGCTGAACTAGAGCCATTACCGACTGGATCCCACGGGATGTCAAAAGATCACCTGGCCGCCCACCTACAAGATGGTCAGACTTCCTTGTAAAGACCCTGAAGGAACGGTTTGAGGCTCTTCATATTCCTGAATCAACCAGATGCCATTGGGCTACATTGGCACGTGATAGGGTCCAATGGAAATGTTACTGGCGCCCGCTTGAGCAAATCGATGAATAACTGGATTCAAGTGATCAAGTGATCAAGTGATCAATAAGTGCAGTCATTACTTTCTAACTAATTTCACTCAGCACGATACTCTCCATGTCCATCCATTTGCATGTAAATTCTGTGACTTCATCTTTTCTGTCAAATGAATAGTACTCCATTATGTAGATGTACCAAAGTTTCTTTAGCCAGTCTTCTGTTCTTGGGCATTCAAGTAGTTTCCAGATTCTGGATATTATGAACAGCTCTGCAATGAACATAGAAGTGCAGATAGTGTTTCTTCTGTGTGTTTTTGGGTCTCCAGGGTATATTCCCAGGAGTGGTATTGCTGGGTCCAATGGAAGTTCAATATCCAGTTTTTTGAAGGAATGTCCATATTGTTTTCCAAAAGGGCTGGGCCAGTCGGCACTCCCACAGGCAGTGGATGAGAGTCCCTTTCTCCCCTCATCCCTGCCAGCACCAGTTGTTCTTGCTGTTTTGGATGTGTGCCAGTCTCTGTGGAGTGAGATGATACCTCATTGTTGTTTTGATTTGCATCTCCCTGATGATTAGTGATGAAGAGCACTTTTTCATATGCCTTTTGGCCATTTGAATTTCTCCTTTTTGGAAATTTCTGTTCATTTCTTCTCCCCCATGTTTTGATGGGGTTGGCTGTTTTTTTTCTTGTAGAGTTCTACCAGTGCCCAATATGTCCTGGATATTAACCCCTTATCAGATAGGATGTAAGTGAATATTCTTTCCCAGTCTGTGGGCTGTCTCTGTATTTTGGTCATTGTTTCTTTTGAGGTGCAGATGCTTTTCAGTTTTATATAATTCCATTTGTTTATCTTTGCTTCCATTTGCTTTATCAGTGCTGTTTCATCTTTAAAGATGCCCTTAGATTTGATGTCGTAAAGCGTTTTTCCTGTGTTTTCTTCTATGTACCCCCATGGATTCATGTCTGATGTTGAGATCTTTGGTCCATTTTGATCTGACCTTTGTGCACAGTTTTAGAAGATCTAAGTTCATTTTTTACATGTAGCTACCCAGTTTTCCCAGCACCACCTTTTAAAAAGGCTTTCTTTCCTCCACTTAATATTTTTTGAGCCTTTACAAAGATTAACCGACCATATATTGGAGAGTCTGTTTCAGGATATTCAGTTTTATTCCATAAGTCTACTGGTCTGTCTCTTTACCAATACCATGCCGTTTTGATTATGACTGCTTTGTAGTAGAGTTTAAAGTTGGGGAAATTGATGCCTCCCATCTTCTTTTTCCCAAGGATTGCTTTACCTATTCATGGAGTTTTATTATTCCATATAAATATCAGGAGTGCTTGGTCAATTTCCCTGAAGAATGTCATGGGTATCCTTATAGGGACCACATTGAATTTGTATAAAGCTCTAGGGAGTATTTCCATTTTGGGTTTGTTTTTCGTTTTTTGTTTGTTTGTTTGTTTTTTTTTTTTTTTTTTGCTTTTTGGGTCACACCTGGTGATGCTCAGGGCGTACTCCTGGCTCTGCACTCAGGAATTACTCTTGGCAGTGCTCGGGGGACCACATGAGATGCTGGGGGTTGAAGCCGGGTCAGCTATGTGCAAGGCAAACGCCCTACCCTCTGGACTATCACTCCAGCTCATATTGCCATTTTAATTCTCCTGATCCATGAGCAGGGAATGTGTCTCTATTTCCTCAGTTCTTCTTTTTATTTCTTGAAGCAATGTTTTGTAATTTTCTTTATACAGATCCTTTATATTCCTATTCAAACTGATTCCAAGGTATTTGATTTTCTGTGGTGCAATTGTGAATGGGATAGTTTCTTTTTTTTTCTTTGCCTTTTTTGGGTCACACCCGGCGATGCTCAGGGAGTTTCTCCTGGATCTGCACTTAGGAATTACTCCCTGGCGGTGCTCGGGGGACCATATGGGATGCCGGGGATTGAACCCGGGCCAACATGGGTCAGCCGCATGCAAGGCAAACGCCCTACCCGCTGGGCTATCGCTCCGGCCCCGATAGTTTCTTTAATATCCCTTTCTTCTCTTTCACTATTTGCATATACGAATGCCACTGACTTTTGGGTATTGATTTTGTACCCTGCTACTCTACTATAAGAGTGTATTGTTTCTAGGGGCTTTTTGGTAGAGAGCTTAGAGTTCTCTTAGGTATTGATGTAGAGCTTAGGTATAATGTCATTTCTCCTGCAAATAGTGACAGCTTGACTCCTTCCTTTCCTATCTGAATGCCCTTAATATCCTTTTCTTCCCTGATTGCTATGGCCTCAAGTCAGTCCCCTTATATACACCAAAGAAATTCAGGGAGGGTCATGTCAACAAAGAACCTTAAACAGAGTGTAGAAGAGCAGTGCCACACGCTATTGCAGGTATAAACAAAGGTTATGCCAAGGACTAGTCCGAGATTATCTCTTATGTAAAACACTGGAGAGAGAGAGAGAGAGAGAGAGAGAGAGAGAGAGCTGATATAAAGTAATACATCTTCATTTCATGAGCTTCATGTAATCTAGATAGTACCCACAAGGTCCTTCTTATTATTATCTGCACCAGGGTGAATCTATCTTGTTCCGTGTACTGAAAGGGTCACACTCGCCTGCTTAGAGCAAACTAGCATGATCCTTCCTATAGTTTTCCTATGGTCTCAGCGTAGCCAGGGTGGTAGTCTCCTGGTAAATTCTAACTGTCCCACGCTGGGTGCAGTGGATATAAAAAGGAACTGTGCCCAATCTAGAAAACATAGAAGTCTTAGTAGATGTATAAGTCAGAAGTTATTCAATCAAGGTGACTTCTGTAAGTGCCACACCCTCTAGCAGTGTTTACATAGAAGAGAGGTCTCATTAGAATGAACCTTGACTTAAGTAGATTAAGCTGTGAGTGGGCAAAAAAACAAAACACCCAGAATAGCTAAACCTGTCCTCCAACAGGTTGGACCCCCTCAGGAGAGGGAGAGAATTCACCAAGGAAAAGGTTGTGATGAGAATCAAAGCAGAGAATGGTCAAACCACAGCACAGCGGGAGGGCACTGACCTCACACACAGCCTACCCAGGTTCTTGCCCCGGCATCCCACATTGTTCCCTGAGCACCTCCAGGAGTAATTCCTGAATGCAGAGGTAGGAAGTGTGGCCTCAAAACAAAACAGAACAAAAAAAAGAGTAAGAGCAACCAAAAAGCCTTCCCTAAGGTGGACCCACCCCTGCTCCAGCCTGTGCAGGCTTTTGCGTCGACTCCCCAAACACTCAGGGCTATTGTCATCCAGAAAGTTATCGATCAGGGGATGAGACTGGGGGACATTCTTCAGGGTTCCAGTCCGGGCTGTAGCAGTAATAACGCCGGTACTGGGACTGCCCCAAGGTGGGTGCAGCAGCAATAAGCCTGATACTTGGGACTTCCCCAATGTAACTCCAGAAAAGGGTCCAGAGCCTTCCCCTGTGAACCTATGAAAGCTGGCGAGTCTGTTTTGGTGTTATTGCTTGTTTCTGGGCCGTGCCAGCAGTGCTCAGGGCTTACTCCTGCTTCTGAACTCAAGGATCACACCTGCGTTGCTCAGGGGAGCCTATGAGATGTCAAGGACTGAACCTGGGCTGGCTGCATGATAGGCAGGTGCCTGCCCACTGTGCACTCTCTCTTTGGCTCAGCACCACCAAGTCTGAAGGTCAGGGAGCAGCAGATCGGGAGACAGACAGATAGAAAGACAGACAGACAGAGAAACAGACAAGTCTACAGAGACCGAAAGGTAAGCAGGAGAAGGCAGGAGCGATGTTGCAAAGGGCCTAGAAGAAGCTTTGGGTGTGCCAGGCCTGCACCCACATTCAATCCAGGCACCGCATGTCCCTGAGCACCCCTGGGCCCCCAAGCACTGAGCACTCGGCCCTGCCCCGTGTGCCCAGAAACAAGTAACCAAACAGTAAAGACAAATGAGGGACTCGGCTGCACCGTGGAGAGAGCCTGGGCCATGTTCTGGGGGTCCCCATAGGTGTTGCTTGGGGTCTGCTGTGGGAGTCTTGGTGGAAGCAAGAAGCCAGTGAAGGTGACTGTGAGGTCCAGGCAGGAGCTGGGGCTACTTGGCGGTGGGCAGAGTCAGGACTGAATGGGGGGTTGATCCTTGTTCTCTTTGGCTCTTGCCTCCCTCACTGGTCCTAAGGCAGCTCCCACCTCTGTGCTGTGTCGCTCCAGTGAGTCTCGGGGACCATGAGGTGCCGGGGTTGGTCCAGAGTCAGCCTCAGTCAAGACAAGAACCTTAACTGACCCCAACTCTCTCTCCAGCCCCTCCAGTAGTCTGGGCGCTGACACCCAGAATTTGCTGATGGGTAGTTCACGGTAAAGAGAAACCCCCTTTCCTGCCCGGAGCTGAGGCTGGGTGAGAGAGAAGCCGATTCTGAAGCTGTGAGCAACAGCTTTCGGGCTACAGGAAAGCGCAAATGCAGGCTGAGTCCTGAACAGGCAGCAGACAGCACACAGACACACTCAGCAACAGACGCACACACACACCAGGCGCACACACACAGGCGTGCATACACAACTGACACACACACACACACACACACACACACAGACTTACACACATAGAAACCTTGAGATCTCATGAAGATTGGATTTCTACTAGAAATTCAGGGTCATTTTCTCACTCTTTTGGTCCCAGAACTTGTTTTTGTTACTTGTTTCTCGCTTTTACTATTTTCTCCTCCTTCCCGGCCCTGAGGCTGTATCTGTGGGGAGGCTCCCAGGCCCAGCTCAGTGCTCACACATGATTCTTGTGGTACTCACTGGGGTCCTCTCTGGCCCACCACCCAGGGAGCACCTGGTGAGTGTGGCAGCACCAAGAACAGCACTTGTGGGAGACGTGGCCCTTGTGACAGCCACAGCACCAAAGGGAAGGGGAAGTTTTTATTTATTTATTTTTCGATTTGGGGTGAAGAAGCACACGCACTGGAACTTGGGACAATGGGGAAACCTTTTCGAGTTGAGGTTTCCCACTGGAAACCTTAACTTCGGCCCTCCCAGATGACCTTTTTTTTGTTTGTTTGTTTGTTTGTTTGTTTGTTTAAATTTTTTATTTTTTAATCACAAAGATATACAATTAAAAAGTTCATATTGGGGTTTTGGTCATACAGTGTTCCAGCACCCATCCCGCCACCAGTGCCCATCTGCCACCACCAATGTCCCCGGTTCCCTCCCCCTCCCCCAGCCCTCCTCCATGGCAGGTTCTTTATTTCTTTTCCCTTTCTCTCTCTTTCTCCTTTCCTTCCCCTCCAGACTATGGATTACAGAACATACATTAAAGGGTTGTCATGTGTATCTTTTTGCCTGTATTTAATGCTCAGTTCTAGGTTGGCATTAGTACCCTCGACAATTGTTTGCACACTGTTCCATTTTCTGTCTTACCTAACCTCTGACTCCCACACGTTTGTGATAATTTCCACCTTTGACAAAACCTCCTGATATATGTTTCACTTGGCCTTGGATATTGGTATCATAATATGTACATATATATTTATGTTATGCAGATAAATGCAGTCATTCTGTATCTGTCTCTCTCCTTCTGGCTAATTTAGCTCAACATAATCTTCTCCATGTCCATCCATTTATAGGCAAATTTTATAACTTCATTTTTCCTAACAGCTGCATAGTATTCCATTGTGTAGATGTACCAAAGTTTTTTATCCAGTCATCGATTTTCTGGCACTCTGGTTGTTTCCAGATTCTGGCTATTGTGAATAATGTTGCTATGAACATAAAAGTAGGGATGGTGTTTCCGCTGCGTATTTTTGGTTTCCCAGAGTAGATTCCCAGGAGTGGTATGGCTGGGTCAAATCGGAGTTCAATTTCTAGTCTTTGGAGGAATGTCCATATTGTTTTCCAGAAAGGCTGTACCAGCCGGCATTCCCACCAACAATGGATGAGTGTCCCCTTTCCCCCACATCCACGCCAGCACTTGTTGTTCTTGCTCTTTTGAATATGTGCCAGTCTCTGTGGTGTAAAGTGGTATCTCATTGTTGTTTTGATTTGCATCTCTCTGATGATTAGTGATGATGAGCATTTTTTCATATGTTTTTTTGGCCATTCGAATTTCTTCCTTGCTTGTCGGGGAACTAGCCGGGGTCCCCGACAGTGTCAGGACAGAGGTTGTCTTCTACCTCCGAGGACGCGGGAGAACAGATGAAAACTCACGAGTCCGGTGCAGTTCCAAAAATGGCTTTTAATAGTACAAAAGCTCTTCCACAGCACTAGAGGATGGAGCAAAAGGCCAAAGAGCAAAAGACCAAAGCCAAAAGCCAAAAGCCGCAGGAGCCAAAAGCTGAAGGCTGAGGGAACCAAAAGGCAAAAGGTAAAAGGTAAAAGGGCCTCAAGTCAGCCCCCTTATATACACCAAAGTAATCCAATCGGGAGGTTGTCATGCCAACAAAGAACCCTAAACAGAGTGTAGTGCCACACACCCTATTGTAGGTATAAACAAAGGTTACACCAAGGACTAATCCCGAGATTATCTCTTATGTAAAACACTGGAGAGAGGGGGCTGATATAAAGTAATACATCTTAACTTCATGAGCTTCATGTAATCTAGATGGTACCCACAAGGTCCTTATTATTATCTGCACCAGGGTGATTCTGAGTATCTTGTTCTCATGTACTGAAAGGGTCATACTCGCCTGCTTAGAGCAAACTAGTATGATCCTTCCTATAGTCTACCTTTAGTCTCAGCGTAGCCAGGGTGGTAGTCTCCTGGTAAATTCTAACTGTCCCACGTTGGGTGCAGTGGGTATAAAGAGGAGCTGTGCCCAATCTAGAAAACATAGAAATCTTAGTAGATGTATAAGTCAGAAGTTATTCAATCAAGGTGACTTCTGTAACTGCCACACCCTCTAGAAGTGTTTACATAGAAGAGAGATCTCATTAAAATGAACATTGGCTTAAATAAGATTAAGCTGGGAGTGAGCAAAACAACAAAACTCCCAGATTAGCTAAACATGTCCTCCAACAACTCTCCTTTTTGTTTACAAAAATATAAAAATACAAGTATTCTAAATAATACATACAGAGGAGAGAAACAGAAAAGGAACAATTCCAATTACAAGGTAATATCATATGTTGTCCCAATGTCCGAATTAATTTTGAACCGAGTAAAGTTCATAGTAAAATGTCTCTGGCTGTTTGGTCATAACAGACTACAGCCTGTATTGTCCTAAATTAGTGAGAGTCAATTTCCCATGAAGTCACATCTCCGGAACAAGGTCTGAAGAACTGAAGAACTGATTCTGGAACAGCAGCATTGGTGAAGACAGGAATGAGTCTCGGGAGAGCAATCATCAGGGACTCGATGTATTATCAGGAACACTGGATCAGGTTTCAGGAGCACTGGAACAAGTATCTCGAATTCTGGAACTGGAGTCTTGAGTGCTGGAACAGGTGTCCGGAACATCGGTGTGATATCTTGAACTCTGGAACAGGAGTCTTGAGCGCTGGAGCAGGTGTCTGGAACATCGGTGTGGGCGTCTTGCAGGGCTTCTTTAGCAAGTGGACACTGGCACCGGTAACTGTACCTGTAGCTTAGGCGAGACAAAAACACTTTTCGAGGTTAATCACAAGTAGAGATTTTAAGGCTTTGTAGGGATTCAAGTCTGGGATGGAGAGAATAACATAAAGAAGCTCCAACATGGGTGGAGCAGGGAAATAAGTATGAGAATTGATGATTTTAAAATTGATAAACCTAGTGGATCAGCAGTGGAGCTGATGAATGTAATAGAGGTATGTAGTGGTCAGAAATTGAGAAGGTAGTAGTTGAGACATAACATAGACACAACATTAATCACAAACATAATGGTGGCCACCACATGCACACACACACACACATATATTTGATCGATCAATATCTTACAGCTGTATATGTGACCCATTTAGGGTGATAAATGGTAACGAGTCAAGCGCTTCATGAATAGAAAGCCGGCAAATGATGGTGAGAAAGTGTCTTTCCTGTGAATAGAGCATTGGGAAAAATTAGTTTTGCAAATTATTAAATTTTTAGCAAGCACTGTTTTAGGAGTCTCGGAGTATTGAGCACTGTAGCACAGGTTTACTGGATTCGAATATCTCATCCTGTGAACAGAATCATTAGAAAAACAATTCTTCATTGATTTAGCAAACATTTTTGTAATGAGCACTGTGCTCAGAGTCCACCCATTTTTCCACCTTTTTTTTTTTTTTAAGAAAGAAAATATTTAGGCTGTAAGGCAAGATATTAGACATGAACCATGATCACAGACTGCAAAACAAGATCATTATTAAAATGAACCAATCCAGGAAGTTTAAACAGCAATTTGCAATTTAAAATTTAAGACTTTATATTGAAAGAATTAGTTGTTTTCTGATTCTTGGAGAATTCTAGTCTTAACAAGTCGCAGAGGAACCCAGAGTTTCTTGGCAGGGTTATCGTCTGTAGAAATGAAAGCATAGCCTCTTCCCCGAATGAGGAGGTGACCTGCAATCCATTTATCATCAATTTTCACCCAGATAGGTGAATTGACTGTTTTTTGAGTTTGCGTATCTTCTTGAAAGTGACGTTCAGCCGCGGTATAGGGATCTCCTTGAGGTATATTTAAGAAGTTTAAGGTGAATAATGTTAAAGATAAAGAATCCATTGGAGGCATACTTGTTTTTCGTTGCTTTAATAGCTGAGTTTTAAGCGTTCTGTGGGCACGTTCAACTATTCCTTGTCCTTGTGGATTATATGGAATTCCTGTAATATGTTTGATCTGCCATTCCTCGCAAAAAGGATTTGAAGGTTTTGCTGGTGTAAGCAGGACCATTATCTGTTTTTATGGTATGGGGAATACCCATGACGGAGAAGCACTGGAGTAAAAATGAACAAACAGATTTAGCTCTTTCAGACGTCATAGGAACAGCCCATATGAACCGGGAATATGTATCGATGACCACATGAAGGAAAGGTTTGTTGGGAAATAAGTTAGTATGAGTTATATCCATCTGCCACAATTGGTTTGTCTGTAAACCTCGAGGATTTGCTCCTGCTACATGAGATGTACAATGTAAAGGGAGCACAGACAGGACAGTTGCGGACAATTTGTCTAGCTTGTCTCCATGGGATGCCATGGTGTACATGAAGGCGGCGGGCATTTGTATGTAGAGTCTGGTGCTCTTCCTCAGCTGATTTAAATACTGGTGCTGCCAAGAGATCTGCCGCTTCGTTTCCTCGAACCATTGGCCCGGGGAGTCGGCTGTGAGAACGGATGTGGGAGATGTATATAGGGAATGTTCTATTTCGGAGGAGATCTTGTAGTTTATGGAGTAGCTCCTGAATTACAGGATTATGGGCATTTAAAGAAGCAGTAACAATTCCAGGAAATAAACCAACTACATATGCAGAATCACTCACCACATTACATGGGCCAGATATATGGGATAGTAAATGTATCAGGGTGGCGAGTTCCACTTGTTGGGCAGATTTATAATTTGTATGCACAGTAGTGGTCAACGAAGGACCTGTAATTCCACCCCTTCCTGATGAGGAGCCATCAATATAATACACTGGAGCATCAGGAATGGGAGAGGAGCGGACAATGGTGGAAATTACAAAAGGTGTCCTTTTCAGAAATTCCCAGGTTTTTCCAGCTGGATAATGATAAGATATTTCTCCTGAAAAATCTGCTAAAGCTCTTTGAAGGATTTCACTTGAGTGGTAAAACAGCTTCAATTTCTTTTTTAGGGTCGGGTAGTACAATTACATGGGGATCATGTCCAAGTAATACTTGGGTTCTTGATCTTCCCTTAATTATAAGGTTAGCTATCATCTCAAGGTAAGGTGTAGCAGTACGATTCTGCTTGTTATGTAAGTAAACCCATTCTAACGGTCCAGATAATTGGGCTATAGCAGCAGTTGGAGACTCGGGAGTGTTGAAGACCAAGAACCATACCTTTTCTCCGGGATTAAATCTGGAGAGGTAAGATTTTTGAAGCCGATCCATGAAAAAATCTAATTCCTTCTGAGCTTTAGGAGTTAGCTGCCTTGGGCTATTTAAAGCAGGATCACCTTCAAGGGTGTGGAACAGGTTACTGAGCTCACAGTTAGGAATACCAAGGGAGGGCGCACCCAGTTGATATCCCCCAGCAGTTTTTGAAAATCATTCAAGGTTTTGAGCCCTTTCTGACTAATGGAAATTTTTTGAGGGCGCACTGTAAGGCGGTCAAGAGCATAGCCCAAATATTCATATGGAGGCTGCATCTGAATTTTTTCTCGGAGCTACTTGTAAGCCAGCCTCTGGTAAAACTGTCATTACATCATTATATAAATTCTGGAGATCTCTGGAATTATCACAAGCTAGCAGGATATCATCCATGTAGTGGATGATGTATGCCCCAGGAAATTTAGCACGAATGGGTCGCAAAAACCTCATCAACAAAGTGTTGACACATCGTAGGTGAATTAGTCATCCCTTGGGGCAATACTGTCCACTGAAACCTACGTAAAGGACCTTTATAATTAATGGAAGGGACTGAAAATGCAAACCTTTTCCGATCATCTGGGTGGATAGGTATGCTGTAAAAGCAGTCTTTTAAATCTATGATAATTAGCGGCCAATCCTTAGGAATAGCTGCTGGAGAGGGGAGCCCAGGTTGTAGGGCTCCCATGGGGACCATAGTAGAATTTACATTCCTTAAGTCAATCAGCAAACGCCATTTGCCTGATTTTTTCTGTATTACAAAAACAGGAGAATTCCATTCTGAAAACGTTTCCTCAATATGTCCTAATTTCAGCTGTTCTTCCACTAGATTTGTTAGCGCCTCTAATTTTTTTGGTATTGAGGGGCCACTGTGGTGTCCATATAGGTTTGTTAGATTTCCACTGAATACGGATAGGTGGTGGGCGCTTAACCACAGCGGCCCCAATTAAAAAAGGGTTACTCCGGTGTTAGGCTTATTATGGAGAGCTGGAATTGGTGCTCGACGGGAATTGGACGAGGTATGTGGATTACTGCCCCCCCACTGCTCCAACATGTCTCGACCCCCACAAAGTTAAAGGCATAGGGGCTATATAAGGCTGGACCATGGCTACATTCCCTTCAGGGCCAATACACGGCAGCCACCTCGCACTCTGTCGGAGAAGAGAGGAGGAGATATTGCCTACCCCGCTCAGGCTATGGGACACTTTCTTTAGGGCCCACTTAGAGGGCCAATACTTGGTGGAAATTATGGATATGTCTGCCCCTGTATCCAACATGCCTTTGAATTTCCTTTTATAAATTTCGATGGGTATAACCGGCCGCTTGGCCTGAGAAATTCTGGCAGTGTACCCAACTAGATAGTTAGCAGGTGGCTGGTGGGCTTGGCTCTGTGTGGCTGCATAACCAACAATGAAGTTGGCAGAATGGTTGGTACTGTTTAAGCCACCAGCTGTAGGGGTGTTCGGACTGACTATACGGATCCTCAAAAAATAATAATAGTTTAGCAAGTGGTTCCCCTTTTTTAAAAGTCCATTTAGTTGGCACAGATATTGACAGTATTATTTCTCCATGAGATTCAGGATCCAGAAGTCCGAAATGCACCATAATTCCCTTAAATTTCAGCCAATCGCTCCCCTGAATTAAACCCATACTACCTGGGGAGCAGGTCCTTTTTATCCCTGTTTTTAGCATGTAGGGGTCTTGACTTGGGTATATTGTGACAGTCTTAGGGCAAAGAATGTCGAGACTGCCACTGCCTGATGTGGTAGGCTGGAGAGTATTTATTGATTGCAATTCTGTGGGTTCTGATTCGGAGGATACTGGGCAGGTGGGATGATTGAGGGTGCCCCTGGATTCAGCTGGGCCTGGGGCTGGCCCCCACCCAGTTTCCCGCATTCGAGGGAGGGCATAGGTGTCATTTGAGCCTGCGGAACTTGTGGAACCTGGGAGGGAGTCCATGTAATATTTCCCATAAAGGGATTATTAGGATGTTGCCCTATATTGATAGTTTTAGGAGATGGGCAATCTCTACGGTTGTGCCCCTTCCCTCCACAGTTAAAGCAGGTTATCTGTCCAGATGAAGCCTGAGGCTGACTTCGTCTCCGAGACCGACAGTCTCTGGCCCAATGTTTTCCCTTCCTGCACCTTGGGCATGGTCCAGGTGGGGCCGTCCGAGGGGTGGAGCTGCGATTATTAGAATAGTTTCTCTTTGTTTGTTTGTTTATTCTTTGAAGTTTATTGTTTCTCCCCCCTAGAGCTGTCTGACATTTCATCCCCCTCCTGATCCTCCTGCTGTATGGGATAAGCCTCCTATATCATCCTGTGTTTTATGGGAGGTTAAACCGACATTTCTACAGGCCTTTAGATACCCCATGAGGTCAGCCTTTTCCTTAATACCATATAGTAATGCTCGACATTTTTGATTAGCATTCTCATATGCTAAGTTTCGTTTTAGGATTTCTTGAGTGGTTGGGTCTTGAACCTGTCTTTGGATTGTTTCACATAATCTCCCAACAAAATCAAAGTATGGTTCATCACGACCCTGGTAAATTTTTGCATAGCTACCTAGAAATTCTGGGTCGGAACCTACTCTTTCCCACGCCTTTAATGCTGTCTCCCGAACGAATTTTAAAATAGGTTCAGGTAATGTCGCTTGTTTTGCTTTGTTTTTCCATTCACCTTCACCTTTTAGCATGGCAAAAGTTATAGTATGGCCTGATTCCTTTTCTCTTAAAGTGTCAATATTCTGGTTAACCCCATCTGCATACCACATATGCCATTGCATGTACTGTGATTTGTTTAGACAAGTATCGGCTACCGTTTCAAAGTCTCCCAATACCCACTGACTACTTTCGCTCCAATCAGCTAAATATTTTAAAGTATAAGGACTTGATATTCCAAACCTGTCGCAAGCCTTCCTAAACGGGGTTATTGCCTCAATTTTTAAGTCTTCATGAATCGGTTTTACTTTATCTTTAGATTGGTCATGAGAAAGATTGCTGCGCTTTGCTCTTTGACTCGAGCTAATCTGTTCCTCCCGTTCTTCCTCATCAGAGCTTGTAGTATCTGGCAGAGGAACATCTACCCCATTGAGGGTATTAACTCTGGGGAGATTTTCAGCTTGGGAATTTGCCTCCTCTGAGTTTTCCTGTTCCTCCTCTAAGTTATCAGCCACATTAGAATTCTTTTTTAGATTTTTTTGCTGGGAATGTATACACCTTTTTCAAGTCTACAGTTTTGGGGCGTGTTTGTGAACGGCTTTTAGTTGGTTCACGCCTCAGTATTGGGTATGCGCTAGGTCCTGATTGATAAGTTATGAAATCAGAAATCTCCCTGCGTAACACATCCATTTCTTGGTTTAAGTTTTCAAGTTTCCTATATGTTTCTTCCTTTTGTTCTTTCAATCTTATGTGTAACTTCCAAACCTCCTCTTTCTGTCCATCTATTCTATCTCTCTGTCTGTCAATTTCTTCCTCTAAGATAATGCTGATTTTATCGATATCCTTCTTCTGCTCTTCAAACTTTATTTCAAATTTTAAATCCTGTTTAATAATTTTATTTTCCTGTTCTTCTAATTTTTCTTTGAATTTTAAATCCTGTTCTTCTAATTTTTCTTTGAATTTTTAAATCCTGTCCTTCTAATTTTTTCCTCAAATTTTAAAATCTGTTTAATAATTCTGTCCTCAAGCTTTAAGACCAGTTTACCTGTAGTTTTATGATTCTCACTTATTTCTTTAATCGCTGAGTAAACCTCGTCCCTAAAGATTGCATTCAAACTATTACTTTCTTCCCTCTCTCTATTAAACATTGTCCTTACACAAAGGTACAGTTTAAAAATAGCAAGGACCCAGATGATTTGTGAAAAGATTGAGTAGTTCTCAGAAAGGAACTTCATTGACTGGGCTATGTATGATTCTGACCCAATAGAAGGTACAACATATCTATACCACGAGAAATCCATCATTTCACCTCACGGTTTGGGCGCAGATGATCTCTGTCCGATGATGATTAGGCCCAGAGCGATGTCCGTCCGTGCCCACCCAGGGACGCCAAATGTCGGGGAACTAGCCGGGGTCCCCGACAGTGTCAGGACAGAGGTTGTCTTCTTCTACCTCCGAGGGCGCCGGGAGAACAGATGAAATCTCACGAGTCCGGTGCAGTTCCCAAAAATGGCTTTTAATAGTACAAAAGCTCTTCCACAGCACTAGAGGATGGAGCAAAAGGCCAAAGAGCAAAAAGACCAAAGCCAAAAGCCAAAAGCCGCAGGGAGCCAAAAGCTGAAGGCTGAGGAACCAAAAGGCAAAAGGTAAAAGGTAAAAGGGCCTCAAGTCAGCCCCTTATATACACCAAAGTAATCCAATCGGGAGGTTGTCATGCCAACAAAGAACCCTAAACAGAGTGTAGTGCCACACACCCTATTGTAGGTATAAACAAAGGTTACACCAAGGACTAATCCCGAGATTATCTCTTATGTAAAACACTGGAGAGAGGGGGCTGATATAAAGTAATACATCTTAACTTCATGAGCTTCATGTAATCTAGATGGTACCCACAAGGTCCTTATTATTATCTGCACCAGGGTGATTCTGAGTATCTTGTTCTCATGTACTGAAAGGGTCATACTCGCCTGCTTAGAGCAAACTAGTATGATCCTTCCTATAGTCTACCTTTAGTCTCAGCGTAGCCAGGGTGGTAGTCTCCTGGTAAATTCTAACTGTCCCACGTTGGGTGCAGTGGGTATAAAGAGGAGCTGTGCCCAATCTAGAAAACATAGAAATCTTAGTAGATGTATAAGTCAGAAGTTATTCAATCAAGGTGACTTCTGTAACTGCCACACCCTCTAGAAGTGTTTACATAGAAGAGAGATCTCATTAAAATGAACATTGGCTTAAATAAGATTAAGCTGGGAGTGAGCAAAACAACAAAACTCCCAGATTAGCTAAACATGTCCTCCAACACTTGCTGAAGTTTCTGTTCATTTCTTCTCCCCATTTTTTGATGGGGTTGTTTGTTTTCGTCTTGTAAAGTTCTACCAGTGCCTGATATATCCTGGATATTGACCCCTTATCAGATGGGTATTGGGTGAATATTCTTTCCCATTCTGTGGACTG